>JAYRBW010099493.1:0-19801 GCA_036023295.1 Invenusta paracnida
TGGTTTGAATGAATTTATATCTTTTAAAATTGTCTGTAGCTAACCAGCTTTTTGCCATTTTTGGCGATAAAAAATTATAAATAGTAGGCTTAAACGTATGTATTATGAATAGACATTGAATATCTCCATATAGATATATATACTTACTTTGTGAATAAAACTACATATTATATCATTAAAGAGACATTTAACTAACAACCCAAAGGAAACTTAAAATCAATCAACACAAAAGGCAGCGATTTTAATCAACTTTTCATGCTTTACATTCTTCAGCTTTAGACAATAAATAAATATTTTAAATGTTATAATCACACGAAAATAAATACACTAAAAATAACTGCAAGTTAATTGAAATATGCGCAAATAATTATTCATTAATTAACTGAAAAGTGATGTATATTGAAATAAACAATATAATATCCTACTGCGTGCAATAAAATAAAATTTAATTTATAACAATACTATTTTGCATAACTTCATAAAGTAAGCAGTAATTTTGAAATACTTTGACACACATGGATTTTAGCAGTAGGTATGTCCCATTAGTCATGAAACTTAGTTTTCTAGTATATATTCCAATAAACTAGTCATCAGTGTGTACTTATCTCAATATATTTGATATGAGTAAAGGGCTCAAAGTTCACATCGTACAAATAAAAACAAAACTCTTGTTTGTTACGTAATATCAATGAATAACATGTTTCCTCTTGAAACATAGTGAGTTATTATAGTTTCCATGCCTAAATGGCTATCTCATTTATCCAAGCTTAATTTTAGTTTTATAAATAACAAGGATTCCCTTTTAAATTCGTATCGCTCGTTATACATATACTCAGCTTACTTGTCAAATAGAATGATAACATTTATTTTCCCGACACACTCTAAATCTGCAAAGTTGCGTTTTATTAATGAGTATCGTATCTCTGTCTTCAAAATAAAGATGCCTAGTTAACTGTATTTCGAACAAATCTTAATCGTCTGTGCAGAAATGCTTGCCTTTTCTAGGGTTTGACTTAAACAAGTCACATTCTGGAAATAAATTTGCATTAATACGTGACTATTATAGGATATTCACTAATAAACACGACCGTAAAAGTCAATTTCATGCTCCGAACACATGTTCAAGCCGGCTGTGTATCTTGATTTTGATTTATATTTGTATGATTGATAAGTTCAGCTGAAGAAGTAGTGAAGAAGATTTGATAATATTATGTTGCTGAATCACGTGATTACTCAATCAATCAATCAAATTTTAGCGTTAGCATGATGAGAGCAAATAGTTAACAAGTTTAATATCTGTCAAGCCAAGCCATCAAGTCAATCGATAAGTTCATCGCCGAACCAGCTTGAGAAATTAAACTTGTTAAACATCGTTTTGGATAATTTGTTGTATTCAAAGTTGATAAATTCATCAAGCCGGCTTGAACGTGTGCACCGCGCATTAAATTATAAGAGATGATTTCAGTTCGAATTTCAGAGGTGCTTTTTATCCCACAGTTTGGTGAATTGCTTGGTAAATTTAAGTAAATCTTCATCAAACTTTGAAGATTGAATTGAAATCATCAACTCTCTCTCTCTCTCTCTCTCTTAATTTTATTCTGAATTTTGGAACTTACCACAGCTTTGATCTTGAGGTCACTGATAATGGCTCTCAGGCGCTCCATGACAGCACCTTCATTGTCGGAGCACGGTGCCGGAAATATGCTTGTTACCAACATTTGTGACAGAGAAGTTCTAAAACCGTTGATAAAAGGGAGGGGATGTATTGATTATAATTTGGTGCAAGACGCAAGTTTACGGAAATATAGAAAAAATATTGTTTTCAAAATAAAACATCACAAATACACATTGTTAACAAATCGTACAAAGAAATTTATAAATCTGGAATGACTAAAGCTACTAATTAATAAGAAGAAATATATACTTTTAATGACACTTTAACATAATTTCTTTTGTGAAAAGGTTTTGCCTGCTAAAAAACATTATAAATCTATGATATCATGAAGTTTTATAACCTGATAAATATAACTAAAATGTATTCTGTATATTGTTGTGGCTAGGTCATTAAGGTCAATATATAAAGTATTTTGTAAATATTAAATAATTTTAGGTCGGTAAATAGTTGTTAAATGGATATAATCATGTGACTCGATGCTATAGAAAGGTTTTTTGCGACTTCTATGTAACTTATAAGTTTTCAATTTTAAGACTAAATTTAGCTCAAATTAGATTTATTATCAAATACAACTAATTCACTTAAACGACACAATTTTTTTATGAAACCTTTTTAGATAAGTTTCTACAGTCATGGAGAAGACAGGTAATTATTGACAAGGCGCACAATAAAACAATTAATTTATGAAATTTGTAACTATAGTAACACATTTAGGTTTGACACAACAATCCTATACAATAAATTAATAATTTAGTAAAAAAAATCAAGACTGAATATTGCCTGTGTATTCATACTCATATGTCCTTGTCTATTTTTAGTTCGTTTAGTAATCTACTGACTAAATTTTATCAAATGTCTAGAATCGGAAAATTTACAGTTTTTTGCAAATTACAGTCGAGTAAAATTCTGTAAAACCAACTTTATTATCAAATAATATGAACTTAAAAATTTACCAAAGGAAATCTTAACATATATATATATTTATAACTATAGTTACATATCTACAGTACAATATAATATAGACACCTCAGATACAAGCCTACACAATATGTATTGTCTAAATAAGTAGTAGGCAATTTAATAAATCTATTAGAGCATGATTAGAGCAAATCTATGAGCAGCTGCTTCGCTACTCACACAAGTCCGGTGTACTTGCTGTCGTTGATCTCAGCATCGCCGGCCTTCGTGGCCGCTTCAACCTCCAGTTCTGCAATGCGCGCGTTGGCGGCGTCTAGTTCCTCTTTGGTGGAGTTCACGAGTGCCTCAGTGGAGTCTACGCGCGCCTGCATCAACTCGATCTGAGTTGCGCATTGACGTCGAACTTCTGCCTTCCAAGCCTCCTGGTGTCGGATGAGTTATAGGTACAATGTCGAATTAATAATGTATTTAGCAAAGATAAATAAAGATATCATATCAATAGAAATACTTTATAGTATTCTTTAAATAATGAATAATTTGGATACCAAAAATTAATTGGTTGAGTAAGTGTTTTTTCTTTAAATAAATATATGCATAATATAAATTTATACTACTTAAACAGAAACAAGTAATATATATATAAAATAATGCAGCATATTCAAGAAATAGAAACACTACATTGAAGTTAAACACAACAAAATATGAATATCTGTTAATACAGATTATTATTAATTGCTATCTAATGTAAAATGTCCACCCTTTACTATGCTGACATAATATTACGTGTAACTAATCACGACGGTAGATGGTTGACAGATTCTAGTTACCTATAGGTTGTTGGCACCTATGAATAGATATTTACATAGGTTTCATTACTCTAATGTTATGCGTAGTGGATGGATGGGACATTCTTTTCATAATTAAATCATCTCAGATTGTTCCTAATGATTCGAATATGTAAGTAATAAAAGTGTACATTTTTATTTTTATTTTTACCGTAAATACAAGAATATTTTACTAGTACAAAAATATATTAAACCGTTTGAGACCAACCATAAAACCATTGTAAATGAATTCAAAAATTGAACAAAAGATCTAATAGTCAACTACGGTATTTCTCAGCCAAACGTGATAATTTGTGTGATTTATATTTATTTGGCTTATCGGAAACCAGTTTAGAAAAAATTAAAAGTTGCACAGTCATGAACTAATTAGACAAGAATTCATAGTCGAAAATTGATTCGAACACGAAGAATACTATTAAATATATCAAAGTACAGTTTCAGGTTGATACGTACTCGTATAACGCCTTATTCCGTTTTATATATAACTTAAAATCACGCACTGTCAACAGCATACAATTAGGGTAATTATAGTTTTTAACGAATTCTGAAGTCCTTTAGTATTCTTAATTTACAAAAAAATATTTTCTACATAGTTAGGGTTAAACCAGCAGTATCCCCACCAAAGATTGCGGATGGCATTACCTGATTATCATGACCCATTTCACTGATCCGCGTGATGCCGGCCTTGGCATCAGCCAAGGATTCCTCCAGAGTTGCCTTCTCCGCCTCCAGCGAATCGATCTTGACCGTCATCCCGGCGTGCTCTTCCGCCATTTCCGACAACTATGGGTTGTAAAGTTGCCAAAATTGGTGAAAGAAAATATTCAGAGATTGAAGCAAAATTATAATTTAGAAAAAACAGTTCTATCGAGATAAGAAACTGGTTTTCTTTTTCAATTTAGAATATTCTTACAATAAAGGTCATAATTACCGTGGATATGCTTATCGATCCATAAGTAAAAATAAACATGACTCAGAGCACAAAGAGATAAAATAGTCCAATCAGAAGACAGTATTTAAGACAGGAAAATTACGCGACTTCATTAAGAAACAAGCAGGACAAATTGAATTATATTTTCTATATGCTGAATATAACAAATATTATTACTGTTGGAATTATATGACAATTTAATTATATTATTTATTTGTAGTGACTCATTTACAGCATACGCTGAAATACACTTAAGAAAAATATCGACTGATTCAAAGACAAAATATACAACATTACTTTTTGAGATATTTCATTCTAAATGTCAACATTAAACTGATCGTGACACTAATGTTGTCTCTGTTAACTTACAACTTTATTTCTATAATTTTAATTTACTCCTTCTACCTAAAATTGTTAATGGCAATAGATTCATGAAAAACACGACTTAATCACGCTCATATTCGAAATATGATTTACGATAAATGTTAGCTATAATGCACTGAAATACGTCAGACTTGAGTATCACACCTTTGCCAAGATGGCCTCCTTATCATTGACATTTCCAACAGCAGCAATCTGCGATGCTTTTTCGACAAAATAGGTGTGCTCCGAGGAGATTGTGTCTGAGAAGGCGACGTTCCTCTCCTGACCAACCACGTGGTTCCTGTTGGGTCCAACAAACGGAAGAGGAGTAAGTCCTAGAGTTTACTATAATTGGTCAGGATTTTGATTGATAAAATCGGTAAATAGGTAATTGCAGACAGCAATAGCTAAGAAACAATCATAAATAAATTTTAAAACCTTTAGATTAAATATAAACATTGAGGTGGAATGAATAAATTTGAGAAAATTAAGTATGTAATAATATTTTAATGCCTAAATGATAACGCATAAATTGCATTGATAACTTGAATATACCAGATTTCAGAAGAAATGTTTGTAAAAAATACCTTTATTCTTCAGGTAGTACCTAATGAAAATCGAAATTTAAACTTTGGTAAATATACACCTCTATAACTTTTAAAATGTCATTTTATTTTTTTTATTTTCCTTCAATTATTACTACATTAGCAGAACCACTAATATATGTAAATACAACTTACTCGCATATGGCCTTTTTTATCATACATTTATTGACACGATATTTTCATAAGACAAATTTTAACATCAACAAAAGAAAAACTTCTGGTACAAGTGTCTTAATGTAAAAAATATATTTTAAACGGGTTCATTTTCGAGTTATAGAAATTCTACGTAATAATTTATCTCCTTTTTCATGTGGACGAATGTAGGTCTTTGAATTATAACTCAACAATTCTTAATGTTATTTATAATTAATACTTTCTAATAAAGTACTTATACTCCACAAGATTTCATGCTGAACACATTTTTACAAAAACATTTCTTTTCTCGGACTAAATTAAACACTCTATATTCTTCAAAGTCTTTATTGCGACGCCTATAAGCTCCAAAATATCGAAGAAAACGTTAATAATTGATATGCATGCTCCACTAGTCATAATGTAATTCAGATGTATACATAAATTGTTAGGAAAATCAGGCAATTTCCTTTTCCCTACAACTTGTACTGTGTTTCCGAAAACATATAATTCCACACTCACAGCAAACGTCTCTCAAGGGACCGTATTTGGTCCTGAGCGGCCGTATAGCGCTCTTCAAGCGCCCTATAGGCGATCGTGTGGTGCGTCTGGAGAGACTCCAGAGTGGAGGTGGTCCATTGCATGCCGTGCATATTCTCTCGAGTGGTCCGCAGCTCGGTCGAGAGGGTCGAGTTCTTCTGCGTTAGGAGGTCTAGTTCTCTTCGCAGGGACATTATCGTGGTCTCCTTGGCGTCGCTCTCGGCTACAAGACGGCGAAGCTGGATTGTCAGAGGAGGGGAGGGTGAACAGTAAATGACGGAAGTGGATAGAGTTCAGTAGTGACCTATATGCATAAGCTTGAATACGTTGATTAATTAGTTAATCCAAACTTTGACCAACAGCGACACATGATAGTTCAAGATTTACTGTACGCGAATGGAGGTTACATGCTACACAAATTTTGGAATAAGAGATCATTTGTATCTGATAAAGAGTTTCCCTTTTTTAGTCTTGTGTATGTATATACTCGGAATCAGTCATAAATAAATATGTTTTGATAAACGTATATGATAGTGATAATATTATAATGTATTCATAAACTGTAAATACGACTACCTTTAATGACTTTTTATATGAAAGAGGATTTTCAGAAGAATATTTTCTAAAATATGTCCTTTTAAACAAGCTCATTCTAAAGTGCAAGTTTTTATAATGCAGTGCATGACATAGACATATATTTAATATCTAGATTAAACGAAGTGATAGAATTTCACGTGTAAATTAACGAGCATTCGCAGATTGCTGAAATGGCCTTACTTTTATCTACGTGTAAGCGTTTAAATAATCGATAACAAAGTAAATATAGATACATTGTTTGGCTTTAAAAAATTCAAATAAAAAATTCTCCTTAATTAAAACATATTTAAATGAGAGATTATAAGTTTTAACAGTCAATAATTTTTGAAATTATTTAAACAAAAATCATGTTTCTCAATAATAGGAAAACTATAGTTAGTATATCAATATTTTAAGAGCGATGGCTTTTATATGCATGCATATTTTTGTGATTTATAAAAATTGAATAATTTGACAATTTTAAATGGCAGAAGTTAATTGGAATCGATGATATGGATACGTTTTTATTCATGAATGTTTAATAATTTTATGCTAAGTGACTAAAATGATAGAAAAGAAATCACACTAAGCTACTAAACATTTTTTGATTTAGTAAATATTACAGAAAAGTTTTTATTAAGCTCCGAAAGTAGTATAACCGATTAATAATAAGCATTGTAAATAAAATGAGGGACCTAAATAGAAATATTTGGTTATTACACAATGAGTAGTATAAATTTGCATAATAAAACTCTACTTAAATAATAGCTAAGTGTTCAGCTGCACTAAGTATTTAATTATAATTATAATTCAAAGTGAAACCCTAAAATTTATTACCTTATCTTGTAAGTTGTCGCTCTGAATTCCGATGCCACTGCATCGTGCATGTGTAGAACAAGTGTCCTGGACTGTGAATCCTGCGGTATATGATCGTGGACCCATTCCAGGTTCCCTGTAGTTCACGCTGCAGTTGATGAAAGAAAGCAGAATAGCTTCTATTGAAACATACAAGGACTTGGAAAGACTAGAGTATTAACTAAAAGTAAATGACAAATTTAAGACGGCAATAAAAAAGAAATAAAAAAAGAAGTTGAAGTAGCTAAAAAACAGATGAACAAAAGCTAAGAAAGAGATGATGGTGTGATCAAAAAAATGAAATTAATGCCACACACATGAAATACATATGGAATATTTGTTTTCTTTACTCGATTCATTAAATTTCAAAAGTTAAATATGTATTACATTGCTAAAAAAGTGGAGTTAAATTTTAAATCAAATATAAATATGAATTGGTAATTAACTAAATAAATAATTGTAAGAAAATTAGCAATAAAATAACAATAATAATAATAAAATTATTTTTTGAATTTATGTTAGGCTCTTATTATATGTACTAAATAATCAATACACTAAAAATATAGCAAAAATAATTAAATTAAAGGTACTCACGTGCACAAATCACGAATCAGTGCATCTTTTTTGGCCATTTCCTCTCTTAAAGAACCCAACTGGTGTTTTACCTAAAAAGCAACAAAAACCTTATTTACCATATATTGAATATCTGTTTTTAGATAGAATTGTGTATTTGAAATGTTTAATAACAAAATATTATTGTTAATGTGTACATAAGTTATAATATTACACATTTAAGTAAAGTCAAAATGCATAACTCAAATTATCAAAAGTTTTAGGATTTGTGTAGCAAAACACGTGTAAAAAATATTGTCCATAGATGTAATTAATACTTTCGTCATTTTTATTAAATTCTTAAAACTTTTATACTTAATATTATTGCTATAGGGTGTGTCACAAAAAACTGAATTTTTGAACATCAGATAGTTTAAATAAACATAAACCTAGTTTGGACATACAAGATATTGAACTTGACAGTTACTATTTGTAACTGACTATTATTTGAAACCGATCCACTCATTTATGTTTATGTTTCTTCATCTTTGTTATTAAATCTTCACGAAATAAATATGGTATGTAAAAACGCTTTTTTATGATGCACCCTATACTTACCATATATAGACCATTGTTATACTAAAAAAATAATCATCTATATCAATAAATAAATATACTATTATTTATTATATACAAATTTTCTTACTAGTTATTTTGGAAATCATTTTTAAACTTCAAATAGTATTCATAATTTTCATGGTTTGATCTTATTTAAGATTTAATTATAGTAATATGTTCTGTAAAATTCTTCTGACATACTCTATTATTTAATAAAACAGTATTGCTACAATAAATAATTGTTACCTTTAAAGATATTTTTATTATAATTTTTTACATAAATTTTATATTTAAATTAATCAAATAATAAACAAATTTTATATTGTATATTCAATACTATTCCATAAACAGTAATTTATTATTAATTGTGACCAAATAGAATCATACAATCAATCATTAACATTTACAATGCTATTATAAATCCAAATAAAATAAAATATGGTTTCAATTATACATTTTTTTTTAATTTTAACTTAGATAATTATATTAATAATATTTTAGATAATATTCTATTTTAGAAAAAAATGTTATGGTAGTAAATAAAATTGATTATATTCTAAAGATACATTAAATTATATTAAAAATAAACATTAACAATTTAATTATAATAATTATATTAATACTACAAATTACAATTACAATTATATAACAAAAAGTAAATAATATTATCAATTATAACAATACAGTTATACAACTTTCCAAATTTTAGAAAAGGTAATTTTAAATTATTTAAAAAATAAAATTTAATAGGATAAGTATCTTTAGTTAAAAGTAAAATAAATAAAATATCAATACTAAAATTTAAAAAAATGTTTTAACAAACATAGCTTTTTAAACAAACATGATTTGATTTAATAAAATTAATTTATTATTAACTTCTTGAGTTTTACACTTATTCACTAGTTGAACAGTTTACTTATACTCAGACGTATAGTAATAGTGACCCTTTATTGTTATTAATAAAACTCTGCATGTTTCTACAAGGAAGATACATATTTTAATTAGCTTAGAATTCTAAATATATATACTTGTATTATTAGAGTACAGTTTTATTAGCTCTATAAATTAAATTTTCATATATTGTTTTCCATTTTCTATAATTTTTATTTTCATTTAATGAATAATAATAAACATTGTATCTATAATTGTAAAACTAAATACCTTAATGAAGGAAACGGCTACAACATACATATATAAGAGATTTAAGTAATTCTATTTAGAGAATGAAAACATCCCTTAATGCATGAAAAGAATTATTAAGAAAAGCCTATAAAAAGAATCACAGTAGAAGAAAATATAGCATACATTTTTTGTTCTGCAGGATGGTTAATAAAACTAAGACATGAATAAAATAAAAATATACATATTTATTAATTCTGGAATATCAAAATATCTTTACTGCAATTAATTTATGAAACTATTTTTTCAGAATCAAAAGTAGGAATCTATATGTTGGCTAAATAAATACATTAATTCTAATCGATTCATTTTTTAACAAGAATTTGAAATTCATAAACTTGATATTAAATTCCAGAATTAATAAAAGAAATATCTGACATTCTTATAAGGCTTCTATTCAATACAATAATCAAAAGGAGTATTAATAGAAAAATTCAAATGTAATGGTATAAGAAGGGACATGTTTCAGAAGTATGGTCTAATCATGCATAGGATGTTCTATGTTCTATTCATCCACATTGATTGCAGTTTCTGCACATGCTGTGATTAAATATATTTATTATTATCATTATTTTTATTATTATAATATGAAGAAATTTATATTTTGCATACCAATTTTTTTTTGAAATTTAACATTAGTTTCAAAGGGTGGATTGCACAATGTGGTATTAACTTAGTCCTAGGAGTAACTAGAAGAAAATAAATGTATTTACTACTAATTATATTGCACAAAGTGGTAGTGGCTACTGCCAGTAGTAAGCTTGGTAGTAAATATTTGAGCCTATGACTAAATCTGAGAAAAATTAATATATTTACTACAACAGCTTGCTCCCAGGCGAGGGTAGGTATAAGAATGGTATTAGTTGAGTATTTCATTGTTTCTTTTGTTATCAGCATACCTTTGTACTATAAAAAGGTGGAATTTATATTAATGCAATGGGCTTTGCAAAGAGAATGAGTTTTCCATGAGATATCAAACTCACTTGATTCTTTTTGTGATACAGAATTCAGAATATGTCCATTTATCTGTGTAGTTACAAATAATTTAAAATAAAATATTCAAATTCTCATTGATATAAGTACCTACTTATAGAAATAATGCTGCCTCACCTGAATAACTTTGCTATATTTTTACTTCATTTTTTATTCTATTCGTATTTGATCATATTAAATTAATTATTCAATATTTTAATATACCCACATAGATAATTATATTAAATTTTCATTATATTTCTTTTCACCCATTACAAGCACAATAAAATAAGTCCATGTTATCATATTATTTTAACAAGATAATGGAATTCCCTCATGTTTAATTGGTTGACATTAAATCAATGTCACAATTTATTTTACTCTACTCCATAATGTAGCTATGCAAGCCACAAGCTAATACTTCTTTGTGCAATCAAAATTGCTCCATGGTAATAACTACACCAGGTAGTAACCTTACTCATGGCATTAACTAATACTATTTTGTGCAATCTTCCCAAAGGGTTTTCACTCAATTAAAATTATACACTTTGTTTGATTGATTTTTGGAAATATAGGTGTAGAACATATAGTTTTCTTAGTCTTACTGTTTTTAAAGTATAATAGAAATATTGAATATATTTCCAAATAAATGAAATATTTCAATAAAATTAATCATATTGGCTATGGCACAAAAAGTATATATTAGAACACAATTTGATTTATTTCATAGGTATATAAAACTTTTAATTTCTTTATTGATTTCCATCTAGAGAACCACAATATCACCTATAAATAAGTGCTATACATAAAAATAAAGCATAAATAATTCTATTATATACTTGTTTTCATTAGACTTATTTAAAATATTGATTTTTACCAGATATGGCAATATAAAAATTCTAGAAAGGAAATTACTACATAAATATCATGAGATATTGTAAAAATAATTATTATTATATGTATGTTAATTTGTGCTTTATAAAAATATTTGATTGAGATAACCTGCAATTTATATATCAAATGTCCATATATAATATACTATATTATAATATCTAGATATAAATTATAAAATATGTGTATATAAGTATATAAAATTTGTATGATAATCCTTTATTAAAATATATTTGTTATGACTATAGTTAAATTACATTAATAGCTTTTAGGATTGTGTTAATATTCTAAATTTGTTTAAATATTTTTTATATGTTTTCTAAATAATTATAAAATAAAGTTTTAATTTTTTAAATCATTTTCACTACAGTAGATTTTAATGCAAGCAATTCATGGAAAATGTATATAGATGTTGTAATTTATTACTAGTTAGATCTCAATTAGAAGTGCCATACTAAAAACCATGGGCCCTGGGCCTGGTAAAGGACAAACACAAAGTGGTTCAAAACCCAGTAATGTTGAAGATTCCTTCATTAAATTATTATTCATTAATTTAATAAAATTTGGTATATTTAAATATGGTAAATTTTGGTATAATTATTTATGGGGCCATGTGTAATGTACATATATCTTCTTTTGGTATTTTGACCAGCCCTTCTACTCTTATATGTTTGAGTATGTGTTCTGCTGACATATATATTTTGTGTATGGCCTCTATTTATTTATAATATATATATTCTTTAAAATATTTATATGATAATAATATTTAAAAAAAGTTGTTTTCAATATTAAACTTTTTAATTGAGTCACTATTTGAGTTCAATCATGGCTGGAAGACCATATGCATGTGCCCAAATTTGTAATAATGTTTATCCAAATTTATTTTACTAAATATAATATATTTTTATTATATGGATCTACTAGTATTGTTCTTATTCTATATTAATAGACTGGATAAAAAAATAATAATAAATAATTTAATTCAGGATTTTTTTCAACATTGCCAAAAAGTTTATAATAATATTAGGTAATCCTTTGTTTTAGGTATGTAAAATAAAAAAAAATTTAAATGCAATTAAACAAAATAAAACAAAAATTCTTATTTCCTTTTCCAAAATATAAATCTGTAAACATGGCAGAATGTGGAATACCTACTGTACAATTTCAACAATGTCAAATTGTTGGAAATGTTATCTTAACTAAAGACTTGGTTGGTGAACATGTCAAATTAGGTGATTTATATCAAGTGACTATCAATGTTGATCTTATAATTAATTGGCTTACCAAATATGGACTACTTAGTAATGAACAAGTTTAGCAATATACCAAATGTCCATACAAACACAGTTTAAGGTAACTGGGCAATCATGAAAAAGCAAAGTACCAATCAATGAAAGGGACTTCAAAGGCCTTATGGGACATATACCTACATGAGTTTTCTTTATGTCATGTATATAAAGACAATGTCTTTATGAATCTGATTTACTGGATTTGACATTACTACCCAAGACTTCAATTCTTTGGTTTATTTACAATAACAAACACATGTTTGCATTTAATATTTTATTTTACATACCTTAAATAAAAATGAAGTATTATCTAAAATTATTATTAATATTTATTTTATATTCAATAATAATATATTCTCAAAAGAATAGTATCTATTCTAATTCATTTTTAACAAGCTATAAATAAATGGGCCCTGTTAAATTAAAGGGCCTAAATATTTTGGTTTGTTTGTGGCATAAAAATACTATAGTGATTTATGTAATTGTCACTGACACTAAATTCTAATATTGTTGATGATGTCATACTATAAGTATAAGTATAAAGGTTTAAACATTCAATCAAAGTAAAAAATACCTCATGATATTGTCGGTTTTTAAGACATGATGTTCTGGAATCAACGACTGGATCGCATACACCCAATAAAGATCTATTAGGTATCCTCTCTCTACAAAGACCTATTTTACTATCTAGATAATCCATATTAGGCAAGCTGTACAATTACGAAAGAGGTATATTAAAACTGGCGCTTAGTAATATTGACAACGTATCTATAGAAATAGTTGTTTTACATAATCAGACCAATTTTAAACCAAATAACCATAATCTTACTTCTAAAGATTTGAAGCAGGTTTACATGTATAATAAATCTATCGTATCGGAGATAAATATTATTTTTTTAACACGGAATAAGTATAGTAATTCTGGGCAATTCAATATTGTCAACTGTTTCCAATACTCCTTAT
Organism: Invenusta paracnida; assembly: GCA_036023295.1. NCBI lineage: Eukaryota > Metazoa > Platyhelminthes > Proseriata > Coelogynoporidae > Invenusta > Invenusta paracnida. The sequence goes on from JAYRBW010099493.1 coordinate 13,905, forward strand.
CATCGTGGGAAACAGAAATTCTGGATCTTGGAGATTTTGAAGAAGTAAAAACTCTTCTCTTATATTGTTTCTTCCCTATACAGTCACCTTCCTGATAGTTTCAAACATAATTTTCTTTCCTCTCAACTTAATTCCATTTTCTCTAATCTCAATCATTTTAGTAATTCTTTACCTAGTCGTTATCTCTTTGCTTTAAATTCGCTTAGTAAAAATAAATCCATAACAATTTGTCCTGCTAATAAAGGTGGTAAAATAGTTATTCTTAACTCGTCTGAATAATCTTCTAAAATGAAAAATTTGTTTTCTGATAGTAACACCTATGTTGTTAACAATAACTCTTTAAATAAAATGCAGCTGCTGCTTAACAAAAAGTTGAAATCTATTGCTGATAGTTATCCCGATCATAAACCGCTTATTTTATCGTTTAAATCCTTCTTTCTTCCTTGCCTTACGCGTATAGTCTTCCTAAAATTCATAAACTTAATTGCTCTTTTCGTCCTATAATTTCCTTTTGTAATTCTCCTGCTTATAGGCTTTCTGATCACCTAGCTTCGATTCTCTTTCCTCTGTTTGGATATTTTTTTAATTCTCGTATAAAACAATAGTGGTGATCTATCGAGAAATTGAAATCTTTTAATTTTAACCGTGAACAAAAATTAATCACTTTTTACACTGTTTATCTTTTTACTAATGTTTCTCTTCATCCTACTCTTGATTTTTTAGAGCGTAAATTAACTTTTAAATTTTAAATTTATAAATTTAACTTTGTTAAATCATTTCCACATTCCGGTTAAATGTCTTATTGATCTTATTAATCTTAGTGCCCAAAATAGTTTTTCGTTTTTAATGATTTTTTTATGAACAAATCTTTGGTTTTAATAGGGGGTAAACCGCTATTTCTCCAGTGATAGCTAATTTATTTTTAGAACATGAGAATCTGAATTAATGCCTCGTTTTTCTGGTATTAAACCGTGTTTCTGGGTTCGCTACGTTGATGATATTTTAACCGTTGTTAACCACGATTTTAATTGAAATTCCTTCTTAAATTCTCTTTGTCCTACTTTACGTTTTACTCATGAATGGGAGAACAGTGAGTCTATATCTTTCTTAGACGTTTTAATTATTGAATATTTTCCTTTTTTTAAATATAAAGTTTTTCGTAAAGACACAAATTCTAACAATTACCTTCATTTTTTTTCTTTTCATCCGATTAATATTAAAATTAGCCTCGTTCAGGGACTCTTTCTTCGCGCTCTTCGTATTTGCAGTGATGAATTTTTAGATATCGAAATTAAATATATTCGAAGATCATTAAGTTCCATAGCTTTTATCAATTTAATTCTTAATAAAGCCTTACTTTGTGCTCGTCAAAATCATTTTTCTCAAAATAGAGTCAAAAATACCTTTTCTCCCAAAAACAAAATCGTTGTTCCGTATGTTCTTATCTTAGATTCGACCCCATATAATATGTTACCTAAATCTTTTAACTCTGATATTGCTTTTACTTATCCCTCTTCCATTAAAAATCGTATTGTCTCTAACGCCCCTAAAATTAAATCAAACGTTGGTGTTTATAAAATTACCTGTAAAAACTGTGATAAATTTTATATAGGCGAGAGTGGTCGTGACCTTTCCACTCGTATCAAAGAACATAAACATGCTATTTTAAATTATAATCTTAACAATGGTCTTGCTGTTCATTATTTTAATTGTAACCATACTATGTAATTATTTCAATTCGTCTTACATCTTATATGAATGTAATAATGTTAAACTTAGGCGTGTTATTGAAACTGCTTTTATTAATCGTCATAAGGATAGTTCTTTTAATTTAAACTCTGGATTTTTTAATGTTAATAGCAGTAGAGCTAAATTTTTAAACTCATACATAGATATTATACATGAATAAAGTGCGTACAATTAAAACATTTGCAAGAAAAATGAATTGCGAGAATTTATTAAAGTTTGGTTGAGAAATCTATTTTTAAAATATGTATTCATTTCAATTATTTGATTGTGTTGTTATAGTAATCACTAACTGGTAAATAGTAATTATGGTTTATTGAATATATTGGTAAAAACTATAAGTTATATTGTATACATTTAATTCACATAAAATGAAGATTAAAATGCTGGTAAATAAATTTAATTTAAATTTATATTTAATAAAGATCTTATGCTCAATTAAAAATATATCATGAATATAATTTTTTCTTCTTCTAAAAATATGAGAAACATATCAATTTTACTTGTTAATATTTTAAAATATTATTAACTTTTTTAAATTTAAATACAAAAACCTGATCTATATTTTAAACTTAAATGGAAAAAATGGAAAATAAACATTTTATCCTTCAAATAAACAAATGAAATATATTTAAGTTCGTTCATTACTGTAAGGGATGAACGTATGTATTTTATTTTTCAAATCATTACATTGGTGAATGTTGTATAGAGTTTATTTTTAATACATGATTATATCCTACATATATTTAGACATATTTTATATGCTTGTTAATAATATACCAGAATTTATATATAGTATTAAACTATTTCACTTTTTCATGTTAACTGAAGAATATTGCTTCGGTTAATTTTTGGACACTTTTTTGGTTCTGCGAGTATTAGTTTGACTTTTCATGCTAATATATTTAATTTATAGATCTTAAATATCTCAAAATTGTAGTTACCTGGTACATATTTTATACCTACTACAAATATTTTAGGGGTTAAATAAATATATACCTAATATTGCTACATTTTTTGCTTGTACAAAATTATGTTTTCAAATAAAATATTTTTAGTAATTACAAATATTTGTTTATTTGTTTATACTAACTTATAAAACTTTAATATCAGTAGGATGACCACAGAAAAAATGTGTACATTGGGATCACGTTTATTTCTTTGTGTACGGGTAAATCTTACATGAAAATAGTACGCTGATAACTAAGGAAGTTTAATTTTACATATTTTATAAATGAGAAAAATAAACGTATAAACAGTTATTATAAAAATGTGTTTATTACTATAAACATATTTAAAATATCTTTGTTCTCTTTCCTTTATCTTTAGAAAGATATTTCAGAAAAATAATTGTGTTTTAGTTGCATATAGATATATATATATAATATTAGATATTACATTATTGATATATATGTTAGATATTAACTTACTCTTACTCTTAATCTTAATAACTTTAATATTTACAATTAAGTCTTTAATAGGTACTGTATAGAATGTATTCTTGTAAAGTAAAACTATACTTTTTCTAAAATATCAATTCATTTTTGTTTGTGCCTTAGGTAAATTTTAATTATTAAAATAGAAAATATGTATAAATAAAGTTTGTCTTATATATAAAGATAGCTTATCTAAATATATTAGTATATTAGTATAGTATAGTATTAATATTGTATATATTAGTATATAGATTAGTTAAATTTCATTAAAATATAATATGCTTAAAAAATAGTGTGAATATATTTTTCCAGTAAAAAATTTTTTTAGTAGGTATCTCATGCATGAATAAAATATGCTTTAATCATTAAACACTATTCTTAATTATAAAATATTTGTAATGTCATACTAACAGGATTGTAATCTCCTAACTATATTACTTTGAAAAAAGTCTATTTATACATTTTATTTGGAGAGAAAGAGAGAGATTTTTGTTTGCTCGGTCGAAGTCATCGTTTTACACATACATAAAAAGAAATACATTTTTATCGAGAATTTTCGAAAACTACTTGACTATCTTCATGGAGACTGTAAACAAACAAAATTATTTAAGCACACATCTGAAATCTGACGTCTTTTAATCAATAAAAACTTGATATAGTCAATTTGAAGGTAATCAATATAAATATCAGTGTATAATAGAATAGTATTTATCTTTTTAATGACTTTTAAGTGTTGTTTGTATACATTTTAATTGCAAATTGTATTATTGTGCGGAACAATTATATATTAAATAATTTAATATATGTATATGTAATCAAAGACCGTGGAGCACCCTTTATTTGGGGTTGGGGAAAACTAAATTGGAACATTTTTAGGGATTGTATACATTTTACAGTTTACCAATATAGTCAGTTGGTGCACTATTCAGTTATTATATGTATATCTCCTCAGAATATGATGAATTATAATAAATATTTTCGTTTGTAAAAATTACTTTCTATAGAATAAAATATTTCAAAAGGTAAACTCAGCTTGATAAGACTAAAAGAAATGAACCCATGATTATTTTGTTCATTTTTTGGCATGTCAAATTCTGTATTTTATCTATTTTAAATAGTATTTTATTTATATATTTTTAATTAAAATATTTTTGTTTTGACAACAATTTAAATTAAGAACTGCGTTTTTAATATAGCTTCTTTAACAATGAATTATAATACAGAACTTCAAGACACACTATAACTACTTAATTATATATTTTTATTGAAACTTTTTTCTATGTCAACAATTTGCTACAATGTAAACATATTATCTCAAGAAGATTGTCATTATATCGTTATTTGTCTTTACGTGCCAAACAGTCAAATTTCAATATATTTAATGCAATCGCGTCTCCTTTGATTACAAAATATTTCACGCTAATAATTTAAAAATATAGTGATTATGAAAGACAATAATATGGAAGTCATTGTTAAATTGTAAATCTCTTATGAAAACATGAGTTTATTCCATAACTACTAAATTGTTGCTGATGTCATATAAAAGTAAATAATCTTTACAATTTTATATAACGGCTGTACAAATAACTTCAATTATGTAAATATTCGTGTTTTTTAGTTTCCCATAGTTAACTTTTTGCGATTGACACTAAAACTAATAGTAGGTTTATATACATATGTATACTAAATCAAAATATTGTGAGCTAACTCTCGTCAACGCCCTATAATACACTACGTATATTTCTTTACGTATGTCTTTACTAAACTGCCTCACTGTAGTTCTAAGATTCGGAACTGACAACACAAGAGTATTTATAAATAATCAAGCTGGAACTATCAAATTCTTTAACGCATGTATTAAAGTCTTTAAATACTAGCAGACCTTGCCGGAAATGGTCAGAAAACAAAAAAACGCATATTTCTTGTAAATTGAGTAACCATTTTATCGTTCAGAAAAGAGTTTGGTTATTAGAGGCTCCATGTAAGAGGCTCCATGTAGTCCAATCACGAAGGACTTCTATTTAAGTAGAGTGCCATAGATAAACCGATCATCATGGTTATGGGAGGTGCAGAAACATTGTTTCAATAATAAATTCTAGATCAAGTTGGAAATGGGCATATAAAGTGTGCTTCAATATAGCTTATGGAGACTTATATATAATTAATACTGAGGTGGGAGAAATATAGTATGAATTTTCTCTAAATAGGTGCATTAAGATAATTAATGCAAGTTTTATGACTAAATGGAAGAGATCCATAAAAGTATATCATTAGATCCCATAATTGTAAACGTTCTTCATTTTATTAACTATTAAATTATCATTAAAGCGCAATAAAGTGAATTTAAGCCAAAAATAATAGTAATGGATCAATATCATCAATAAATCAAAAGTAAATTTTAGTTATGTTAATAAATAAAAATTCATTCAATTAAAAACGATTAAAAATTATTATGATTTTATTAAAGAATTAATAATAAATAAATAATATCCAATATAAATACATAATACCTACTTATTATGTATTATTATTATTGTAAAAATTACAATAAAAATTTAAATTAAGAACAGATAATATTTGAAATCTCTGAGATGAGCAAATCAATACTTTTAGACATTATCGTAACATGTAAATATATATTATGTATAGGATAACTACCTGTTATCAGGAGTTAAACGCTAATATACCGAGTCGGCGCAGCCGACGAGTATATTT
>JAYRBW010099504.1:0-19800 GCA_036023295.1 Invenusta paracnida
TATAATTCGGTGCTAAATAAAAATGTGTATAACAATTTGTTTTCTCTTTTGTATAAAATTAGTATAACATTTTATCTTTTGGACAGGTAAAATTATTACAAAATAAGTAAAAATCATATACAGACATGTAGAATACAATAAATGGATGAGTGATGACAAAATCCTTATTTCGAGCACTGTTTTGTCCTTCATTATGTTTATTGCCTAGCAATTTTTTCTTAATTTTAGTCCACATCAGTAGGTACTGTATGTAAAGAGTGTTCCTATAAATTGATTTATACAAAATTTAAATTCTTTTAAATTGTATTTGCTATAATAGCTCTTTAACTATGTCACAAGTTGAAAACATCTTTTAAGTTTATTATTCTCAAGGTATTCTGATTTTGTTTACATATAGGTCTCAAAATATAAGACTGTAACAAGTTTTTTCCCCCAAAAAAATTTTAAAATTGCTTGAAAAAATTGGGGTTATAAGATTTTTGAATCATATTTATTTCTAATTAATTAAACAACATGTGGTGGCCCTTAAAATGGCCGTTTTCTTGTTCTCTGAGATTGACAAAGGCAAAGAAGATCAGCAACTTCAATAGTCTGCATGATAGTCATTTCATTTCAATCCAAAACCTGTCTCAATGTTGACAAGACTACACATCATCTTCACTGGACTACATGCTGGCCATGGGAGCACCTCAATGTTGTTTCCTTCAAGCTATCAAATTACTAAGTGTGCTGTATATGACATAGCATTGTTCTGTTGGTGGGTAAAATTTGGGTTGGCATTGAAGAAGGGTTGGATCTCCACCTACTGTACTGCTGTCAGAGTATTCTGGACATGATGGAGCTATTGTGGGCCTTGAGAGGAAAAGGTTCCCCAGACCATTAGACCACCACCTCAACCCTGAACACAAGGTTGGATGATGTTTCTCACTTGACTAACACCCCTATTATTAAAAAAATGATGATGTTGCCTTGTTTAGATCAGAATCAGAGGTGTTTCCTTGCTGAACAGAATTTTTCTGCCATTGATCTACTGTCCAGATGACATGCTGTTCAGCCCATTGATGCCTGGCAGCACAATGACAGGCATTCAAGTGCGGTTTTCTTGCTGCAATGTAGCTGAAACAGCCTCATTCTTAGAGTCTCACTGTGCATTGTGTAATATGTATGTTGCTGGTTTCTGCCCATTGAAGGGCAAGTGCTCAACTGAAAAAATTAAGAGCTTTGTCATACAATCTAACGAGTGTGCAATCATCTCTTTCTGAAGACTTCTTGGGTGGTTTCCCTTGTCCTGGATGATCAGCCACTACCAGTCTGTTGATACTTCTTCATTAGGTCAGATATTGTCACTGATATGATGTCGAATTGCCTAGCCAGCTAGTGGTATGTGTGCTCTTCAGCTTACAGAGTGACAATTTAGATGTATTCTTCTTGTGTTAACTTCATTTTGTGATTTAATACTTAACAAAAATGATTATGGAGTGCTGTTTCACTCAAATAATGATTTCTGTATAACTCACTGAGTGAAATGACAAAGGAATAAACATCAAACTACTCCCCACAGCTGTATATCCCATGTACCCACTAACCATACCATGTAGCCAATAGCTGTATAATTGCATAACATCATCTAGCTGTCTGTATACTGTGTGTTGGCTCACTCACACACTGAGATGCTTTGAGTTGCTATTATGCACACACATTACTATTCATTGCCTACTGCTTGTGATTCAATTGGATTACAACATACTCAATCATTTCCTACACTCACTGTTGCAGCATGTATCAACATTTTGAGTATGGTCTGAATATTATTGTTGGTAATGGGAATAGATGCACAACATCATCACAATATTTTTTTAAATAGTGGTTCAAAAATTTTATTCCAAATTGTTTTAGAGCAATTTTAAGTTATATTTTTTTAGAAAAAAAAACTTGTTTCGGTTTCATATTTTAAGCTATGGTAAATTAAACTCCAATTGTAATGTTTTTCTAATGTATAAAGTTTACTACATAATTATATTTTTTTACATTTTTAAATTTGAGAAGCTATATGATGATATATTTTATTCCAATGCAATCCCAGGCATCATCCAAGTTACAAGTTATATGACATAAAAATATCAATATCATGCAATGGCCACACATGTAGTATATTATTACTTGAAGCATACACCATATGTGTTAAGTACAGAGAATGTGCCTGTATAAAGAAGCATATGGACACATTCTATTTCTTGTTTATTTAATAAGCATTTCATATTTTTTCTTACAATTGATTAAATTAATTATTTAGCATAAATATTTACAGTTTTTAAATTTTCATGTTCTAAAGATATTTATAAACATCAATTAAGTTAAGTTTTATAACTGGCATATACTTCTGTAGTTATTTGGCAGTTATAATTTGCTTTTTGTTTATTTTTCATTTTTAAAATTGGTATTATCAAGTAAATTTGGCTTTAAGGGGAGTGATAATTAAAATGTTACTTCGTGAATTTTACTTACCATATAATTCTTTATCAGTATTTAAATTTAACTTAATAAAATATTGCAGTGTTTATTTCTTTGTTCTTAACCATTGAATATTTTAATCTTCATCCAACATTATTTTTAAAATTAAGTTAAATTGTTCCAAACTATCAATTGTATGATATTATATAATTAAGAAAACTAATAATTTTTTTAAGCACATCGATATTCATTGCATAGTACATATCATTTTAAACATACTTTCTATTTTAGGTAAGACGAAAGCGATTGCAAAAATTGAGCAATCAAAATTCATCACAAAATGTTACATATGATGGAGAATCTTCATCTCAGGTAATTGTTATTTTGTTAAAATTTAGTTATTCCATATATGCAGGTTATATAAGGTTTCAAAAAATTCCACTTAATTAAAGTCTCATTTAAAGTTATAATTTTTAGGTGTTAAATTTTTTTAAATGTGAATACTTCATTTTGGCCTACTTTACGTTTTTTATATATTTTTGGAAAACCAGTTGTTTCATGCTTGTTGTCCATTTTTCTAAATTTCACAAAACTTATATTTATAGATATATAACTGACTAATACCTATAATGAAATGTAAATTAAGATTTTTCTGAATAATTTTCATCGATAATTTGAACTAAATCGGTTTGACCTAATCACTGGTAAAATAGACCATCATTGAATGTAGGGTTTATCTTTAAGTGATATCTTACTAAGCTATAGATGTTAACTACATTATGTTATTACATTTAATATCGTGACTCAATTTATTTTTAGATTCTTAACTGCATTATACTGATGATGAATTAATTATACTGTATAAATCTCCTCAATTGGTTTTAATATTTTATTATAAATACTATATATTTGTATTTGATAAATTTTAAAACCATGAACCATATAGTAACAATATACAGTTTTCCAGCGTTTAATGATTATTCTAATTAATGCAGCTAAATACAATTACTTTATTAAGTAACGATTTTTTATATTATGTTTTAAAATATATTATTAGTGAAACAACATAAACTATCGGAAATGTTTATCAGTAAATTAGAATATACCTTTGCCAAAGAACATTGTAATTGCATTAAAAATATGTTAACATTTAACTTTAATTTGAATGAAAATAAAACTTTTTATTCCTACTTTATATCTGAATATTCAACGAAAACGTTGTTTTTAACAACATTGTTTTAAACGACATTAACAAACATCGACATATATTAAAATTAAGAAAATTTAATTTTCTATATGTTACTACAAAAAAACTACGTATTAATTGCAGATTGTTAGTTCTGTATTGAAACTCTTACTTGATTTAAAACTCATTTTTAAAATTGTTTTCCAATTTTATTGATTGCATTATTTATTCTTCTCATTTATTAAACCGATAGAGTCTGGGAGCTCACAGTAGCACCCTAGACAGCCTCTACCACCAAACGGACCCCAAGACCCTGGCAATGGATGTGGAGCCTCCTAGGACCACCCCAGTACCCAACACTGGAGCAAGTACCACCACCAGATGGTCAGCCACACCTCCTATAGGCTCTGGAGGGGGTGAAGAACCAATGGACATAGAGGATGGTAGTTCCACACTCGCAGCACCTCTCATACCACCTAGAGATCGTCTACTCGCCTTGCTCAATCGGTTGCTCGGGGTTACTTGGCCGGGATCTGTCTGTGCAGAGCACCTGGATCCAGCAGTAATCCAGATCACGGATGCTCCCGATCTTGGACGATTGAATATTGAAGAGGACGGTGTACATATTCTACCAGGTATTGATCTAGATTTTTTTTTTCAAAACAGCGCTAATATTCAATTAAACTATACTTAATAAATAGTTTCTGTTGCATTAAAAGCTATTACATATTTAGAGAATTAAATTATACATATATTTTATATATGGATATATGTATATAAAATATATCAAAACATATATAATAAGCAAATACATATTACAAAAATATATAAATGAATAGTTATTTATTCATGAAGTTATATAACTGTGGAATTTAATAACGCTGCCCCTCAAAAAAAGGTGATTGTTAACAATATTTCCAAATAATTTAAGTTTTGATAAATATAAACAAACATTGCTATTGTAAATAATATGTTATATTTAGTTAGTTAGTGTCCATACAGTTCTTGACAGCCACGCTGGTTCACAGTTTTTATGTTTACATGCTGTACCTATTTTAATTTATATGCTTTATAAATAGCTATAATATACTTTTTTATAATATTGTTAATAATCACATTTTTTAGGGGCGGCGTTTTTAAAGTCCAGGGTTGTTTTATTCTTACGTAACCGGTTAATTTTTTTCAATTACTGTGTCAGTCAAAATGCAGTTTAATATCATTAAACAATTTCTTTAATTTTTATTATATATGTATCATAACCATGGACAAATGTTTTACTACTTTGTCTATTTTTTCATTAAATTGATATATATATATTACACCTTTTGTATATATTATTTATTAAATTGTTGATTTTTTAAATTAAATTGCATCTATGTATTATTGTGCCTTATGTTATCTATCGGTCAATTGAAATATTTCATTCTGACTTCGTATATATTTTAATGGAATAATTAAGAGATAATTTATTCGCTTACAAATAAGTTCATAAATTTTAATTAGTTCTGTTGTATATTTATTTGCAAGCCTGTGTCCACCCTCTGCATTCCTCCCACAGCTCTCTGTGATGTCATCTTTGAACTGCTGATAGAAGCCCTTTCCAAGGTTCGTTCCGTTGCCTCCTCCTCCTCTAACTCTCTCCTACAATGGGAGTTCCACCAGAGCTTCCTGCCCGATGTGGGCAGTGTTGAACACGAGCAGATGCTTTACCTCACTGACTGCTTTCACCGCTGCGGGAAGGAGCGCCACAGTCTCAGTGCCCCAGTCAACTCCCCTTTCACCCCCTCCGTACACTGGGAGATCCTTCGTGAGGTCGAACATCAATTGCTACGTCACATGGCCTTGGTCACGTGTGGTGTTTTCTCTCCACCTTCTCCGCTTGCCTCACATCGACCTGGAGACGCTTATCTCGATCCCCGACTCACGGACTCTTGTCTGCTCCCTTTCCTCTTGTCCAAATCTCGTCCAGTTCATTTTCTGCAGGACCTTGTGCAACACTTAGTTTTTATGGAATCCGGGCTCGATTCTGAAGCTGGCTTCAACCAAGTAAGTTTATTTGAATCATTGTCTGTCTACTCACTACTTGTAACGAATGTGAGTTGCACATATTTTATAGTTCATATTTTGTTACTTTTAATGCAATTTTATTTTTTTTCCTTTCATGATTAATCACGTCTTTAGGTATTTAGTCAACTGCTGCTCAATCTGCACTTTCGTGTCCGTAGTTATTCCATGGAGACCGATGAATACGTACAAATTCTTGGACTTCTCGTTGAATTGACAACTCTCACTCTGGAGGACAAGAGACGACCAATTGCCACTTTGGTGAGTGGATCATGAAATGTTTAAATAAATTCAATTCTATAAGTACTTTCATATTTCTGAAAATCCTGCATGCTCTCATTCATCCATGTCTCGTCCAATTTCAGATTCCCCAACTATTTAATTGGAACTGCGCGAATAACTACATCAAATCCGGAGAGGGCAAGGATTTTGGCCGACTTAGCTTTCTGGGTGTCTTTCTCTCCATGTCAGCCTTTGCTGATGATGATGTAAGTTACAAACTAAAGATATTTTACAAATTAAAAGCTACCATTATTCTTACCTACATTTGACTCTCTTGGTGTGCTGTTAGCCACGCGTTGTAGAAAAAGTGTTCCCCAGCGATGAAATGAACGCCGGTGAGGTGCAGCGAGCTGTTGACATGCTCCAGCAGGCCTGGGAGATGGTTTGGACCAGCCAACACACCGTTTTTCACAATCTCCTGCTCACTAAGGTATCTAACTCAATTTGTTAAGTTTAGTTCTTCCATGAAGTCTATCTGTAAAATATGCACACAGGCCGATACTACTTCAGCTATCACTATATAGTGTAAACAAATTTGACAAATAAATATTCAAATTTGTGTAATAACCATTAACCAATGTTACCTTATTTTCCTCTCAGTTTTAAATTCAATTGAAATAATTTATTGTTTTTATAACATAATATATTATGTTCTATTTAACGAATATGTTATATAATTGCCGTAGTCCTAGATACAGTTTTAAATAATAACTACCCTCTATTACTAGTTATGTATAATTTTTTCAAAAACTACTTTTTTCATGAACTTTTTTTAACTTCTTCTATACTTCAAGGAATTTGTAAAACGAGCGTTTTTAAATATGCACTATATTATCAAAAACAAATTTATTAAACATCTATATCTATTTAGTAAACTAATATGAGGGTGGAGTGGCCAGAGGTAGAACGTTGGACTGCCTAATGGCCACCACATCCTCATATTAGTTTACTAAATAGATAAAGTTTACTAAATTTAATTTTGATAATATAGTGCATCTTTAAAAACGCCCGTTTTGTTAATTTATTGAATCAAAGAAGAAGTAAACAAAAGTTCACATTATATATAGTAACAGAGGGCAGTATTATTTACTAGGACTACGGCAATTATATAACAACATATTTATATTAATTATTGTTTTGCTATTAATAAATAAACATTTTTTATACTATTGTCTTATAATTCTGTGTGTAACTTTGAATTTATACTACGTAAAAATGACTAAACCATTTCTATACTATATAAAAACGTTCACATGAATGTTAAAATGCCAAGAATAAAATATAATTATATTTACTATAAAGTTTCCAGACAAAAATGTGATATGGCAAATATATACAAAGGGTCATATTAAAATTTAAAAATATCATCTATTTTGGAAATAATAGGTTATTTTATTCATTTATATTAAAAGTTTGCATAGATTTACTATTCTTTGCTATTTATGACATACAGAAATATGACATATTGTGTTGTATCCAAGATAATAGTAATTTTCTGCAGTATCCAATATCTAATAAGCTAATTAAAAATATTTATTATATTAAGTATTTACAGCATCAAAGCGTAAATTTAGCTATATTTCTGAAATTCAAATTTAAATTAGTCGTCCTGCACAGTAAATAAGTTGACATAATATACTCCTGGACTTAAAGGGTTAATGTCACCAAAATCAATAATGCTATTATTCATTGCAGGATACGCGGTCTGCAAGCCTCGACTATCTCACTGCTGCACTGCGAGTGAACGCAGCTCGTGGCCTCTTGCAGTACAACGAGCGTCTTCTCAGTGGCGAGGGTTTTATGATCAATCTCACGGCTGTGTTACAGCGTCTAGCTCTTCCCATCAAGGTCGAAAAGGTAGCTATGGAGTCTCAAACATGTAGTTATCACGACGTCATTTTAACATACTGCTAAACCTGGCCATGATATAGAAAAAATAAAATAGAATAAAATCAAATCATATTAGCTTTATAAACCACTGTTAATTTTTATATACTAGTGATTCTGAAAACTTTTCCAACCCTCTCAACCAATTCCAGGTGGACGATAATTACCTCTTCCATCCACAGTGTCGAGTTAATCTTACTGAAAAAACACGAGTATGTACCAGCAGTGATGAAGTCAAAGCTCACCAGGATCAAATAAGTTAGTTCAACTTATTATTACTATTTCATTCTATTCTTACAAACTATTTGATATTAAGTCTATTACGTTACTATTAATCTATATTATTGACTAGTCTACAATTTGTAACTTGTTACATACACATACCTACTTTTTGCAGACTCTACAACGCAGTGGACCGAAGCCCGGTTCACAACAGAGTGTTTCTTCCTGTCTGTGCAGGCACACCACATCGGCCTCATGTCTACTGTGCGCAAGTACATCCGTCGACAGAGGGTCGTCCAGGAGTTGAGACGGAATATGGCTGAACTCAACCGAACTAGAGACCAATGGGACACACCCGCATCACCCTCTGGTACACTTAATACCGGTCCTTACTTTTACTTCTTCATTTCACCTCCTCTCTATTTACGACATAATGCAGTTATTCATGTTATCTCGTTAGAAGTTAACTTTCATGCTAATTTAATCTCTTTAAAAGAATAGGAGATATCATTAATAAAACTGAAGATAAAGGGTTTTTGGATATTATTATAGAAGACTGTATTATTGAAGCTACTGATCAAATTAAGATCAATTTTAATTTTGAAAATAGATTTTTAAACCCATTTAAAAGATCACATTTTAATAAGAACTGTGATAAATTCATTAGGATATATTTACTGTTCTATTGTATTTTATTATGTTTAATAGGGATTTTAAAATCATTTTCTCTCAAGAACATCATAATAAATACTATTACATTCTTTAACACATTATTTTCTGTACAAGTTCAAGACAGTACTTTGGTCGGTCAACATTTTCTTCTTCGTGATTAAATACAGGCATTTTTGTATATTAAATTTTTATACATTATTGATTTTTCCATTGCTTTTCTTACGTATTTATCGTATTATAATTTGGGGTCTGAAGCAGAGACGTAATTTTTGTATTAATTACTCTTCTCCTTTTCTTAGCTGTTGTGCAGCACAATCGAACCCTCTTAGAGCGGTGGAAGGGCCAGCTGTCTCGTCAAGTTCGTTCAACTTTCTGTTGCGATGTTGTCATTCGTCACCAAGAGTTGATGCGCTCCTCTCTCACCTTTTACGGATCCCTCTCTGCTTTTCTGCTTCGACTTGCCCACTATGATCCGTGAGTTGATATTTACTTCTTAACTCCAATTTACATATCTCACTCACTGCGTTTGTATTTTGTTTCGATTTATAGGCTATTAAAATTTTGAAAGTATTATTATCTTTTGTATAACTTGCATTTTATTTTAATAAATGTTCTTGATCTTCAGACTGACTGGCACATCACAGGAACAGACAACGCCAATATTGTTCGCCAGTATTCCAGAATTCTTCCTCGAGGATATAGCCGAATTTCTCCTGTTTATACTCAGGTTAGAAAATATTGAAATACATTTAGTTTGTCATTGCGTAAATTACATTTTATTGAACATTAATATCATTAATTGAAGTTTTTAATATGCATGCGGTAGAATTGCGTGTAATATAATATAATCAAAAATGTGAATTACAAAATGTTTATAATAAACATATTATTATTGTAATGCAGTATAATGTGCTTACTATTGAATAATCATATCATTTTTGTAACGGCTTTATCATTTCTTCTTCCTCAGATCTCAACCCCAGTGCCTAAATGATACCGCTGGAATGACAGATATTTGTAATCTCATAATGTTCATCATTTGCCACGCCCATTTTATCAAGAATCCATACCTTGTTGCCAAATTTATCGAAGTAAGCTTAAAAAACAATTTAGAAATTATTATATATACTTAAGTAATTAAGTGTTCTCGGTTTTTTCACTTAGAATGTGCTTGGCTTTGTGTCCAGAGGTACTTTAATTTCAAGTACATTTATATAATTTATGTATATAGATACTTAACTATTTAAATATATACTAGAATTTCATGAATATCACTTGGTCGTTATTTAACATTTTACCTGGTTTTGTTATTATATGAAACAGCAGGTTAATATGTCCAGGAATTATTATAGTGGTCCTTGTTAATCCTTTTATTAGTACTATTTTATTAATGGTCCTTGATATAATCCTCAACTGTGACCAAATAGTATAATGCAATACTTATTTTTAAGCCTGTTCTTACTCATTGTTATATTTTGTTTCATACCTTACTCTTTGTTTTTGATAGTTTTATTTATTTTAAATTCTTAATAATATGCATTAAGTTGTCTGAAAGTATGTATTTTCTTAGCTACAATAAGCATGACGATTATCTCTATAATAAGCAATTATTAATTATCAAACGTATAAGGTCATCTCTAGACTATATTTTTGTCTTGTAAGGCTAGATAATGGCCATTTATTGTTCTGATATTGCAAACTATTCCATTTTTTATTTTTCTCTGCTGAAAATTGTTATCAATATTAGCGAGAAAAGGCTAGAAAAGTAGTAATAATAATTTTTATTTTAATGACCTTTAATTAAAATATATTGATGCTAAGTCGGGTCCTGTTTTGCATATTATTTGCTTGTAACCAATAGTACTGTCGTTGTTAAAGAGGATACCCCGCCGATCTGACTAAAGAATCTGATGCTCTAACAGGACCATTTTCTTCGGCTTTGAACTCAGAAATGAGAGAGGCGACCGACAAGTTCCAAACATTTTCATTTTTCTGAAACACTCCTAGGATAGTCCTGAACTAATGTTCAAAGGTGTGAGAGATGTTGGGGCAGTGTGCACAATGCGGGTTTGCTGTAGGATTTATGATGGCATCGTATGCTGTAAATTTTCGACAGTAAAGTGGACGGAACTAATTTGAGCAAGCAGGTAGCTGTCCTTATGGTTAAATATTTCTTCTTTGTCGATCTTGCACGAGTGGATGCCGTACGTTGATGAACCGAGCTCTCGGCCTTCACTTTTCTGTTTGTGAAGGCTTTTATAGTGTTGAAAGAAATGGTTTTGAGTATTAAATCTGTGACTTGCATTCCTGCTATGTAAGTTTGCTTGTTACCCGGCATGAAATCCACTAAAATACTACTCTGTTCTCAACAGAATTTAGGGCCCCCTTGGTGTGCTTTGTGTTGTGCCGAGCCAGCGGCTATCGCCGCGATGAGAGCTTTACTGTTCGGTTAAATGAGGTAATTCTATTATTTTGGTCTTCGTTGATCTAGTCTTAGTCAAGACTGAGAGCATTATGTTTCTCCTCAAAGAACGAGGTGAGTAATCTGCCTCTCAATCTCACGGTACTAAGAAGCTGCGTTGTGCGAGGATCGCCTTCTTTGAGCACTGCTGCCATCCATCCTCTGTCTTGATACATTTACGAACACTTGAAACACTCAGTTTTCTTAGTTTTCAAGATTTTTCTTTTTAATACTCCATTTCTCAGTATTTTGAGAAATTTGATTAACTGCCATGACTTAGAAACATCAGTACTAAACTTCGAATCTTATAAGAACTCCTTTCTGCTTTACTATCATGTCATTCAGCTCTTTGCATGGTTGTAACCATTCCGCCCTACCACTATTAATGTTTTACTGAAGGTGATTTCTCTTTTTTAATTTATGTTCCGATATCTGGTGTAAGTGTAACTTCAGCAACAACTGAAATTAATTTTAACAAATACTTATTATATTATTAATTAATACACAAAAAAATATTCCCAGGGAAATGAGAATTTCTCTATTTTTTTAACTATAATTAATTGTCACAAAATCATTGAATTTGTGCTCATCCAAATGACATACTTTTAGAAATGTTTTCGATATCTGCAATAGTTCATTATAAATTGAAACCAGGCATTGGAAGTGTACTGTCACATTGAAATGTAATCTGTGTTTTAATTGTTGGATCCTATAGTATTGAATACACTATTCGATCTCTTTTCGATATAATACAGGTATCGAGCACCATACCTTTATTTTTATTAAGGAAAAATAACTTAATATTTAGCCAAAGAAATTTGATCTATTTAAAGTGAAAAATTACTTTACAAATATTAATGTGAGATGCATATTCTTTGATATGTTTGTAGTTTATATTGTTTTATGCATATTAATAATTTTTCAACTATATCTACAGAACAACCTGATTGTATAAAAACCTTTATTATAATATAAATTGTGTACTAATTGATCGATTATTATTATTTCCTTAATATGGTTGTCCTACATGGTTGAGCAGAATAAGTATATTATTTTTAACCGATTTATAATTGATCATGTTGTTCAAAATATTCTAATATCGTGTGCTATAACTTATAACTCTGATTTAGAGGCATTAAATGTAACTAAATTATAGTTTGAATTATACTATGTAGCTATACTCATTACATGTGTTTCTCGGCCCAATCTTAACTCTTGTTACCATATGTTGTTGATCAGGTGATGTTCTATAGCGACCCTGGGATACGGACCAAACTTGATCCCATCCATGACTTGCTTAAGTCACACCCCCTCGCCAGTACTCTACTTATCCGGGAATTGGTCCGTTTCTACATCGATATCGAGTCTACAGGAGCCTCTAGTGAGTTTTACGACAAGTTCTCCATCCGGTACAACATCTCCGTCATCTTCAACAGTCTCTGGCACGAAGGCACACTCAAACTCAACTTTATACAGGAGGCCCAGTACGTTTTGTCGCTCATCTTCTATGTATTTATCGTTGTATGTACTCATTATTTTTATTATTTGATAGATCATTGGGAGATTATGTTCTTTTATATTTTATTATAATGAAATTATAAATATACAGTTTAGTTTCATGAAAATAATAAATGGATTTCATCTAATGTGATTGATTAATTGCTTTGAATGAACAGTTTTGGATGAAATTAGTTAATTGTAACGGCTTCAAACAAATATATTATAACATATTTTACTTGATATTAATATGCTACGTTCAGGATATTCTGCTCTTATTCTTAAGTAATGTTTGCTCAATATGTATGTGAATCATTGAAATCCATTAATTCTATAGTTCATAACATTGTTTAAAGGTTATGCATATAATTTGCTCCCTAAATTCGTTCTCCTACATACGCTATCACTTCAGAGACAATGCTAATCTGTTCGTCAAATTTGTAAACATGGTGATCAACGACATGACTTTTCTACTAGACGAGTCAATGGAGTGCCTAAAGAGGATCCGTGAAATCCAAGACTTTAAGGAGTCTGTAAGTCAGTGGAATTCCCTCTCCCGAGAACAACAAGTAACTCGGTTGCGTCAACTGACCTCTGATGAGAGACAGGTACTATTTCCTATTGTGTGTTCAATCTGATAAGCACAAGACATATGTATGTTTCATATTTTATTTTTATACTAATAGACATGTATAGTCAGTAATATAGTCCCTAGATAGCGGCGTCTCTTACGTAATATGGTATTAAATGTATATAATCTGAACTATAATATAATGATTGTCTCAACTTACGATGCTTAAATTATGCACATAACAATATTTTCCCTTACAACTAGAATAAAAGCCAAATAAACCAACAATAACGAGAAAAATTTATATATAAAGATACTTAATCTTTAAACAGAAACTGTGTTCTATACAAATAGATAAATTTTCAACAAGACAATAAATTCGTTACAATTTGTTTTTCACCAGAAAAGTTTAAAGTCGCTTTAACACACAGAAGTGTGCATTAAAGTTAGATAGATGTGAAATGGTTTTATATTTGGCAAGCTTAGTTCTATAGAATGTTTTACTAAGTATGTTTTATGTTCAATGAATGTACCTGTATACAAAGGACACTTAGCTAAAAGAAGATGATTATCAAAAACATATTTTTTAATATATTATAATTGAGTCGCAATAAATCAATATTTTAGCTCACAATTAATGAAGTTATAATGAATGTTTAAAATGACAGCCATTTTCTCTGTCAAATAGATGTCAGTCTAAATATTTGAAATCTAAGAAATTAAATTATCCACTTTTTACGACTAGGTTACGATATGGTTTCAAATATTTTCTAAAAATAGGTGTAAGTAATAAATTGCTTAGTAAAAAGCATGTCATTTCAGACTAAGGGATTGCTTAATTAACTGTTATCTCTCTTTATGTGTATCGCCAAATTGGTTGTTAATTGTCTACTGAAATAGCATTCTGTTAGTAAGACCAGATGCCTCGAATTTCGCCGTCTTTAAAATCGTAAATAATGAAAATTGAGTTTTACCATGTTGCAATATATAGTCATTTAATTTGGTTTCAAAATACATTCATGGTTACGATTGACGTATGTTTAATGGTTTCATTAGGAGAAGGAATTAATAGTTAATGAATACATTTAAAAACGAAGAATATAACTTCAAATATGACGGCGAATTGCTATAGAACGGTATGCTACTTTTATCCTTTTTATCATTTAAGAGAAAATGTGAGACAAAGCCAAATCAACTCTCATGCCCCTCTCACAATTTTACAGGTGAAGTCCTATCTAACTCTAGCCAATCAAACAGTACAGATGCTCTTCTCACTTACTGAAGAGATCAAGGGACCCTTTCTCCGTGTAGAATTAGCCGACAGACTCGCCGCAATGCTCAATTACAATTTGCAACAGCTCTGTGGGCCCAAATGCAACAGGTGACATTTAAAATAAATCTGTAGAAGTATAATAGATGGGACACGGCATAAACGTCTGCTATGTAAATATTTTAACGGATGAAAACATATATTTTGACTTCATAATGAAAGTAACATAAAAACAAATTAGTTTCAATTCAGTAATAGCACTGTGCGTGGGTTAATAAATGTGGAATATAAATATTATGATGTACACTCCGTGCCAATAAGGATGACGAAATTAATTTTCCCAATACACGATAAATAGACAACACTGTTTAACTATCCATTAAAGTGACTACCTACTTATTTTGATTTTTAATTTTAATAACATTTCCGCTTCTTTTTATAATAAATATTCAGACACTGCATTCATTAGCCATCTATGTTTCATGCTGAAATATACCATAATATGTATACCATTTAAAAATGTCATGATGTTAAAACTCTAGGATATGCGTAATATTAGCTACACATTCTAATTTTGGTTAGCTGCCATTTCAATGAGTTTTCCCTGCATGTATTATCATGTGTGTCCTTTCTATGTTATTTATGGTTGTACCTATGTTCTGCTTATTCATCTTTATATTCGTTCTCTTTTCAACTCTTGTTCACCGTGTGTCTATTAACTGACCTAGCTACAACCTATTTTGTTTTGTCTATATTCTCAGTTTGAAAGTACGCCAACCTCAAGCTTACAACTGGGAGCCCAAGCAGCTTCTGCAACAAATCACTGGGATCTATCTACATCTAGACTCTCCCGGTCTAGCGCAGGCGATTGCCAATGATGAGCGCTCCTACCGACCCGAACTGTTCAACGATGCCCTACACAGAATGACTCGTCATGGCATTAAGTCCGCAAATGAAATAGAGCAGTTCCATCTGCTCAGTCAGAAGGTAAATCCCTCTCGTATTTGTTACATATTATAATAATACATGTATGTTAGTAGAAATCACTATATATTTGACAATATTAAGTAGTGATATAGTATTTCTCTTATTATAGTAGTCCTATACACGTATGTATTATCAATATTCTTGTGTAAACATTTATTTTCAGGTACTTTTTTGTGAGGAAATATACATATGTACTGTATTTCACCACATATACGCCCCACCCCGTAAACCTAATATTTGCACTTCAAAGCCTTATAAGGGGGTGGGAGGCTTATACGTGAATCCGAAAAAAAAAAATTAAGATCCACAAATTAACAAAAATTCAATTTAGGTAGTATCAAAATAAGTAGGTATAGGTTACAAATAATATATTTCAGTATAGTGATGATTTTTTGGATGTGACGATAAACTCCACAAGTAATGTTTGACTACGATAGGTCTATAGTTCTATAGGTCTATAATTATAAAGTACCTAATAATGCGGGGGGGGAGGTTATACGTAGAGAAATACGGTAGATTCTATAAAATATCATTATTGCTAAAATAAAAATGAGGATCTTGATATTTAAATCTCGCGAAATGTCACAATCATTTTTCACTCCTTCACTTTACTCATCACCCTTCTTCTATTCCACACTTTCTCTTTTTCTCATTAATGTCTCCTCTTCATAATATTTTATCCTTTCCTCAAGTAGTTGCCTCATCTCTCCTTTCCTCTTTTATCCATCTGATAATCCAGGTGGAGGAAATAGTGGTAGAGAAAAATCGAGCAGTTATCGACTACGGTGAGATCCCAGAGCGTTTCCTAGATCCTCTGATGGACACTCTAATGATCGACCCAGTCATGCTTCCAGGCTCTAAGACCATCATGGACCGACCTGTAATCCTTCGCCATCTACTTAACTCACAAACTGACCCTTTCAATCGTCAGGCACTCACAGAAGAGGAACTCATAGCCAGTATGTGCAACTTTCAGTATACTAATATATAATTAATTTTTCATTGACTGGATAAAATAAGGCAACATTTTTTTATGTTGTTCAATATTTATTAATATTATATTTATGTTATACTTATCATATCTTTTATAAATAATCCATATTGATTAGTAGTTTATTCAGTTGGTGTCTTTATTAATACGTCTTTCGTTCCTTTCAGTGCCTGAATTAAAGCTAGAGATTGACTCATGGCGCAAAGGGAAGGAGTCATCGTCTTCCTAACTCACTCAAACTGTTTTGGTCCAATCGCCAAGCGGAAAAATAATGAATGTTAAATGAGCCGCGCATAACCAACCCTCTTACCTCTTCAGCTCTTGAATGTCTGTCTCTAGATAAATTATACATAACAACAAACAAACAGCTGTTTACTCTATTTTGATAGGCTGTGATGTTTCTTTTCTTGCGGGCCAAATATAGTCCAATAAAATTTATGTTTATTTGTTATTGATTTTCTACTGTCTGCCTGTGTCTATCGATTTCTTATCAACTAATCAGTTATTAGCCTATCCAAACCAGCCAATAAAATTTATTAACCAATCTGTGCTTTTCTTTACGCCAGCCACACTGTAGTAAACATCTGTTATATAGTGCAATATACCTCCTATTGACACTGTTTAATTAAATTACGTTACTCGCGTTATAGTTTCATTTGGCGTTTGCACCTACTTATTTTCAAAAGAAACTAGCATGTTGGATACAAGCATAACCACGTGGCTTTTCAATTTCTCTTTAATAATATTACAACATTACTACTTATTCAATTCATTGTATTGTTTATAAAAAACCTCTTTCGTGAGTAAGTAAAGATGGTGGTTTACACAGTTTCGTGGTGTTTTTATTATTTAATTTATATAACAATACACTAGTATTCTGATTATTATATTACTATATTGTATTTAGTTGCAATTGATTTTGGGATATTAAATGGTTTACTAATTTAATACATTTCTACCAGTTCTGATACGTTTTGACTACTGCAGGTTTAGCCAGTCTCCTCTTTTTCTGTAAAAAGGAATTACTTATATAATTACAATGTTAAATACGTATTAGTAATGTTATTTATTATTGTATCCGATTACTATAATAATGTGTATATTTGTGCGATAATATGCCGCTCAATAAACATGTATGTACATTATTATTGTAGGTAACATCATTATTTACTTGATAGTACTATGAGTATAGTAAGGCTATATATGTACACTAATGATCATTTACCTTTGTTCACATTTGCTATTCAGGTCGACTCCATTTTTATAACATCTGATTATAATAACAGTCAACTTTTCTTCAAATTTATCATTTCTTTTTGCAATTAAATTGATATTTAGACACTTAAAAGTCGATTTATAAACAATTTTATTTTACTGAGCATGAATCTGATGCAATATTCAATTTTTATACACTACATATAACGAATCTAATTATTTTCTGTTGATAATTCTCCATAACGTTGCTTTTTTTATTAATAATTTTTTGCTTCTGGTATGAAAGAGACTTACTATATTTCACAAATTTAGACTATATTACATAGTATGCGTCAATTCCTAAATTAGCGCTATGTAAGTTATCTTGGGCTTGTTGTTGCAGCGTTGTATTTTATGTCGGTTCCAGGGGCCTATTCCGTGTCAAATTTATGATCAGATACGATATACATTTTTAGTAGTAGTGGTATAATATTTTCTTACTACTTATACTTACTAGGATCTTATGTTTTTTACTTATGACTTATAGACTTGTCCCTTATTATTTATTTATTATGAACTTCTGATAAGATAATATTATTAGCATTTTTCTATACATAAAAAAGCTCAGGCATAGAATTCCTCAGTATAATTATCTGACCAGCTTTGATAGACGGACCCGTACACAGTCAAGTGAGCCACACGTGACTCATTCAGCTGTAATAATTATGCTTTTATTTAAAAGGTCTGATATTTATCACAAGTTGCTGTGAAATATGTTAGACATTTTAAATAATAAATTGCATTTATTAAATATAAGTCCTTATTTCTACTTACGACAATATTAAATACTTATCGGGAAATATAACTAAGTAACTTATCGTTGGCAACGTTAAGCGTGAACATTTCCTTTTTTCCTCGTCACTATAATAACTAATGTTTTAAGGGGACAATTGCCATAAGTATTCTAAATAATTATAAGAAAACTCATTTAAATTATGTAATAATTGTGACATGAATTAAGAGACTTCAGACTTACTAAATTTATTAAACATTTTTTGTTTGACTTAAATCTAATATGAGATATCACTATGTTAGCATTATCTGTAATATACAATGGAGTTTGCATAGTGGGGCAATAATCTTTTTCAGTTAATAATGTTTTATTTGTATATATAAAATTATTAACAAATTATGAAAAGTCATGTTTAGAAATTGAAATTTATGTACCTAAACTAAATTATTTCTCCATCCAGAAAAAAATTAACGGGGGTGGGGCAGCCATTAAAAGGGCGCATTTCAGGCGGTTATTTTTTTTAAGTTAATTTACAAAATAAGTATTGTTTTTCCCATTTAATAATTTATAGATATGGTATATACAATAATACTTTTATACATAATATATGCATTTATGTAAAATTTAAACATAAGCAAATAATTTATACGCAGACGTAAGTATACGTCACATAATTAGTCAAGATCATGTACAAATAAAATTAATAATGCTATGTTTAAATATGTAGGTATATAAATTGAATTACCTAAAACCATACGGAAATAATTGTCAAATATATTTGCTATATACCATATAATTGATAAAATAAGTAATATGGTTTTAATATATAGGTGTAAATAATACTCATAATATTGCCAACTCTCCGATTTTAATGATTTTCTAGGGGAAAAAAGTAAACATTTTTTTCTGATATTAAGCAATTTCGAATTAAAATGGAAGGTACTCATTATGAATTTATGAAAAATCATCATTGGTCGATAATTAAACAAAAAAATTTTTGTTGCTTTTCATACCCTTGTTAAATAAGTATTACTTCTTTACTGTCCAAATATGTTATTAAACATGTTAATTATGTATTTTAAATTACATAATGTTGTATGCTTTCGATTACCTAGATAATAAATTACAATAATAGTAAATTAAAAAAGAAAGAAAAAAAGTTGCATTATGAAAATTTATATTGATCACGAATGATAAAATGTAAAAATTGCAATATGTTCTATTTATTTATATGTTGTGGTCATTGTCATAATACTTTCTATAGCGCATTCG
>JAYRBW010099515.1:0-19797 GCA_036023295.1 Invenusta paracnida
AGTATATTTTGGCATAATTTCAAAATTATAGTACATTCGAGTATATACTTGAATTTCGAGTACCCCTGGCCACCCTGTTTATTTTTATTCAATTTTATTTGTAATCAGCAATGATATTCACTCTACTCACAATAACATTTTTGTGCTTGCGTACAAATTAAAATAATATTGAGTTTATAGTTATTATTTGCAGGGATAATGCTAAAAATTGTTGCAAACATTGTCCTGGTTTGATTATTGAAACATTTATCGAAACTTTTAGTTTAATGCGTGTTAAACTAAAAGTATTTTTCCCTAGTTATTGGTATTTATGTTATTCATATCTTCGATAAATTGGTAAAAGTACCCCGTGATATTATATGAACAACAACAGAATGTACTAAATCTTAGGCTTAGCTTCTCCACTTAATTTATTCTTCAGATAGAGAGACAGATTTAATTTTATCTGACTTCCTCAGTGTATCTAGTCAGCCACCAAAAGATTAATTTCCTACTACAACAGTCTGCGCCGACTGAACACAATCTATTTCTGACTCCTCAAACGCCATGAAGGGCTAGAAAGACACAACGATCGATGTGACATCGATTATTGCTGCTGATTTTTGTAGGAAGGGTGGAGAATGAGATGAGAGGCTTGATCTCTAGCCTTCCACTTCATCTCTACGCTCAAATTGTAGCAAGAGGAGAGAGATTTTCCGGTATTTTTCTGCTGGTATCCTATCTCTGTAAGTCTAATCTTTTCTATCTAGCCTGAAGTAGGACGAGAGAGAGAGAGAGAAACAAGACAGGATGGCGTAATACAGTGGCATTACTCCATTTGGCATTGGTTGGCTTCCTTCGTATTTTATGGGTTTTTTTCAGCTAACAATCATAGAGGACTAAATATTATGTACGATTCCACTTGAAAAGGGAACCCACGAATAAAAATCACATTTTATTTATACCTAAAATAGACTTGACTATTAGAAATAAATTTGAATCATTAATGTAAAATTTGAAAGAATATGAAAGTACTACTTATAATATAACAAGTAATATTATACATTAATATAGCATAATATATAAAATATTATCAGTTATTATAAATAGTCTTATTACAAAAATTAGAATATAGCCAAAAATAAGTTATAATTCACCATAGAGAAAAAAATTGACGAAAAAGTATTGAATATTCGGTGACATTACCTTGAGATCCCGATGAACAACATTGTGCTGATGTGTGTAGTTAACGCTTTCTAGAATTTGCTGCATACAATTACTGAATGGGTAGAAAGGAAAGTGAATTATAAATTTGTGTTATCATTAAAATAATAATATTTATCGAAACTAAAAATCTATAGAGCTAGCCAAATTACATTGTAATTGAAAAGTCTAAAAACTGATTTCATAACTCAAAGCCGAATAATATCTAAAACAACTAAACCAATAAAAATAAAAATGTTTTCCAGTTAAAATTAATAATATATAATACATTGATCGTTCTCGCGATTATAAAAGTATAAATAATTATTAAAAAGGTATATTAATTTTATAAATCAAGCAAACAAGTTTAATGACTATTAATAATAAATACAGACATGAATGTGTTAGACGCAATTAATGATAATATATATAACTGATACAATTAAAGAGCCGTCTATATTGGATAAGTATTTTAAATACAACTTTTTCGGATAAATTCAGCATATCACAAATAAAAAGGGAAAATCAGGGTTCGATAATGTTTTAATTTAAAATACTTACCAAGGAAAATTGTCTTCTAATATAAAGCAATATGAACTGTGTTAAAAATTAATTAGCCCTGCCATCTACTCTTCAAAAGTAAAACTATATAGAACTAACATAGTATAATTTAGACTCGATGAAAAAGATTTAGACTTATACTAACTGAACACTTCTTTACTACAAAACACGTCATTTATTTCGCCGTAATAACATGTAAATTTAGTATCGAACAAGTTCAATTAAATTGACCACAAGTTTCTATATAATATCCGAGAATGTCAAATACCTTTAAAACATACATGAGCAATTCCTATCGATTTAAAACTAAAGATGATAAGTGAAGATTACAGAATACCATTTAAAAGGAAACGACAGCTATACTTGCAATACAAAGTGATGATCATAATGATTGGTGCATGGTAAAAGGTAGAAAATAGATCAGCTGTTCAATAATACGTAAATTAATGCTTTAAAAGTGCTGATTGCTAAACATATCATAATGAAAAATCATATTAATACATGATCGGTAAAATGGTTACGTTAAATCAATAACTCGAAACATTGTAAATTTAGTTGGTTATGAATAATATCCTAATATATCTATGATTAGTAAGTATATCAAACTGATGAATTGAAGTAATCCAATCACAATATAAAAATTTCGGTTAAAATATTTAATACATAAACACAGTTTAAATATCAAAATTTGCTATATAATTGCTATATAAAGGCGTGAGAGATTATAAATAAATTAAAGAAACAAAAAATAAAAGATTCGATATTATTTTATTTCCGGAAACATATCATGTCATAAAAATAGTGCTGGCACCTCGCAAATTCTTCTTTAAGCCGGTATTCAGAGATAACATGAAGTAGAAACTTGGAGAAATAATAACATGCACTAAGTTATTATATAATATTACGAGTGAATTAAAACTACAGTTTGTTTAAGAAACGAAGGTGTGCTGTACATACTAATTTTCTTCGAAATTTAAATCTATATATGTACAGTATAATGTAATGATAATAAGATATTTAAGTGTACATAACAAGGAATAAAAAATATCTACCATGAAAAATTTTCTCTATAACAAATTATGATAAATTAAGCCTAAATAAATTAAATTAAAGCCCGTCATGCATAGAGTTTTTATTTTTTTTATTTTAATATACATCGCGCTTTAAATTTTCATTAATAGAAAGTCGATTTATTTATATAAATTGACTGTAAATGAGTAACGGCTAAAAGTAGCAATAAATATGTCTATTAAATTAATATTAGAAGCAAATATATATCCATATAATTTTAACATACGGAAGTTGTCAATAAAATATAATGTATTGCCTGTAAACGGTTGCACTGCTGTCAGTTTTAAAAGAAATGTTTTGCAAAAGTTTTCGGGTAGCTGAAATGTAGTATTAAACTGCATACAGAATCGATAAGAGTCGAAATTCTATGTTTAATTACTCGATGAGGCTGATAATGTTTTAAAGGTAAATCGTGAATCATCAATTAGTCAGTAATTATGTCTCTAGTAAATCGATATCTGCTTGGTCAATATTTATGAATGTAAAATTGTATACATGATACAGTTTTACTACTGCTGCCGTATGTGAAGCTAAGAAATAAACATTTATAATTGTCACTTCTGCCCACAATTAATTTTTTTAACTGTCCCCACCTCACAAAGAAGAAGTTCTCTGAAACGTATGAATCAATACTAATTGTCAAAAGAGGACAAGATCTCAAATGGATACCTGGCATCGGCTTCACTGTAGAATTCACGAGCGACGATATCCTCAAACAACTCTCCTCCTGTTACTCTGAAAATGAATTAAAAAACATATTATGAATCAATCGATCGTAGTGTGTTAAAAGAAACTTTTGAATAACAATTTATAATACAATGATTGGAAGCCACCTTTATTATTAAATCATAGTTAGTTTTGAATTACATGAAATATATTTTTCATAAACTTTATGTTTTGAATAAATCACTCAATTTAATCAACTCTGTTCGTGTAGTTTAAAATCTAATGATTGATATATTTCAAAAACCTAAACATAAGAACAGTAATAACTACTGAATTAAAAAATGTAAAACAAAGTAAGTCAACTATTCAACAATTGTCGTGTCTGATCAGATGCTTAATGTTACTCCATGTGGCAAAGAAGTACTCTTCATGAGCTGCAAAACACTTCTTTCAACACATTTTGAAGATTACCAAATCCCTAAAATTATCGAGTCTTGGCTATTCGGGTTGTTATCGAAACAAAAACTATAAACAAACAGTAAACTTTACTGTTATCGTCTCGATTATAATGTCTTAACAAAGATTTAATGATACATTTAAAACATTTATTGTTACATATTTATTGTAAAACAGCTTGTAGCGCTATCGATTAAGATAGCAGTCGGTGGAACGTTGAATGTAAGGCATTTTTAAGCGGCTACTTGATGAGTCAGAGAACGGCATGATGAAAATACAAGACTTTCCGTCAAAATAATCATTAACAGTTTCTTTGTAACTTGTAGAAAATATTTTAAAAATATCCAAATATGTTAAAGTAAAAAACTGTTCTAAAAATACATATTCTAAAATCCATTTCCTATATAACTTTAGTAATTGATACATTTCGGTAGCTTTTATGATTAAAATAAAATATATTTTTACTCTTAAGTGTTTATTTTTTAGGACATAAAATGTTGTTGTTTCTTAAGTTTCTTCTAAAATCGTCTAAATTTAAATATCAGCTAATAGTATAAGCTATCAAGTCATCCATGTGATTATTGACTGTTATGTTATGAATTATGAATAGTTTATATAAGTCTGTACTTAGTATATAAAGTTTAACTCACAGATCGAATACAAGATAATGGAAGCCCTCGTCTTGAATACTGTCATGTAGGCGAACTGAAAAGTGCAAACATATTAACCTAATTACTAATTGACAAATAAAATATAATAATTTCCTAAAAACAAAACATTCGTTTTACTTTTTAATATATACATAGATTGTCTATCTGCAAAAATGTGGAACAATTTGAAGAAATAAAATTGTAGTAAAAAATAAAGATTCTTTTCAGATTTAAGAAAAGAAGTAGAAAGACTATATTGATTAATGTTTAAATAATATTTTGTAAATGAGTTAGATATATACTTAATTTTTTTTAATTACACATGTTGATCACAAACGATAAATGCACAATTTATCAGAGGCAAGCTAAATTAAAATAGTGAAATATACTAATGGTATATTAGAAAGTTGAACATTATACTATGTGGTGTACTATTTCTAGTGATTACAGTTGACCCACAGCTGATGGTCGAATCCATATACGAAGAAATGACATACAATCAAGAGACATAGATAATTGGTTATAGAGATACAAACAGAACAAAAATAAGAAACAAACTGAGGGGAGGGGCGAATACTCTAGATAAACGTCTGTAGAGAAGGATATCAGATATCAGATCTCTTGTTGCTGTTTATTTCTGGTTTGAATTATTGTGTTGCGATAGTCTTCCTCAAACAATAAATAACCCACCAGATGATTGTCTCCAGAGATTACTTCACATTTTAATGATCCTCTGCGTGTATAATGCGTATCTGTGATCAGCTATTGCGATTCTCTCCAACGCATCTATAAATATTATAGCTGAGACGTAGATAAAGAAGCAATTGTTTCATTAAAAATGTTCAAAAATCCTTTTATGTGGCATCCTTTGTTGAACGTTTGCTCGTTACCTCTTCGATATCATCTGGTTGGATAAATGTGTAGAGTGTGATAACATTCAGACTAAATATGTATGGGAATTGGTGCTTTAGTTCACATGCAAAAGATATGATAAAGACCTATTTAGCGAAATATTTATTTCTATGGTTCACCGATATTCTTCACTATAGGGTGGTCGGTGTATGGTTACTTGATGGTCGATGTATTGTTATGTCCTGTACGTGTAATTGGGCTGCTAGTTTGCACTTTTCTTTGTCTATGATCCCAAATTCTGTTTCCCTGTCTCTTAGTAAGAACACGAGTAGGCGCTTTCACGGTGATTTATGTGTATTATATCGATTGAGCTTGTGAGGTTATCAGAACTCTTCACAGAATTCTATAAAACTCTGAAAACGGACTATATACAAGGATTAAACTTTTTTCGTCTGACACACACACACCAAGAACAAAGAAGCAAAAACTTCCGAAAAAGTATTATTTCAACTAACACATTCACTACTTAGAGGGAAATATCAATAATTAAATGAATCCAATCTTTCTTATATAAGGCAAAGTCCTGCTCGGACAGAGAATGCTTGAGTACAGTTCTATTTTCGACACAACAAGGGGTACAGTTCTATTTTCGACACAACAAGGGGTACAGTTCTATTTTCGACACAACAAGGGGTACAGAGGATAATTAGAAATCGAAGTCATCTGTTGAGACAACCATCTGGTGGACTTTCGTTTGAGGAAGACTCGCAATACAATGATTCAAACCAGAAGTAAACCAGCGAGAGATCTGACCATCGTGAGATTAGTTTTACTTAAAAACCTATCTGTGTCTACTTTTATTTATCAATTATCCTTTTCTACAGAGCGTGTATCTCGAGTATTCGCCCCCTTTCAGTTTTTATAATATTATCAAAATAAAACTATAAGATAAATTGTCTGAATTTTCTTTATATTTGAATATTTAAACAATAATTATACAAATAAGTTTTTCTTTGCATACAATTTTTGTCACGATTTTTAGTTCACTTATTAAATTCACTATAAGATTAAATTTAGTGCAATTTGAATGCAATTAAACCCGAGCATATTGTGAAAGCGTTGGGAATTTCAACTTCTGCTCCATTTTAAGTGTGCCTTTATAATATTTACAGTAAGTAGTATTTAAAAATCCTACTTTACAAAAATTACTGAAAACAAAATAGAATTTGAAAGCTAACATCATCACGAAACTCACGGTTACTATAACATCTGGAATTAAAATCAATATGACTAAGATATTAAACAGTCAATGTATTTCATTTCATTTAGATAAACCTATCATTTTTATTAAGTGCAATGGACTTGTCAAGTTTATATTACTTAAATATTTAATCGCTCGTAATAATAAAATAGTAATATTCCGCTCATCTTAATATAAAAATAAATTACCCCTCTCCAATAAGCGTCCTCTAAAATATCTATAAAATAAATAAACGCTCTGGGACAGAAACAAATGTATGTACTTCATTTTTTATCAAGTACGTGATTGCCTTAGTCACGTGATTAAGCAGACGCATTGTATACTGGCATTTGATTGGAGAACCGGGGAGTGTGAAAAAGGACCTTAATTCATAACGTGCTTTGTAGCCTCTGTTCAACTTATAACTTTATTACAATAAAACTCACCGATATTGGGATGTTTGAGTAAACGACAGATTCTGGCTTCCCGCTCCAACTTTTGCATGTCTGAAATCATATTAAAAAGAGAAAAGTCAAGTTTAATAAGTATATTTAGAGAAATTAAACAATACGAGTATATACACCAAAATTGTATTACCATTTTCATACCGTTCTCACACAATTCAATCTCAAAGTATAATCTAATTTCAAACAAAGGTTTAAATAAATACGGAATGCTTGAATAATAAATAATAAAAAATTTACAAACATTTTTAAATGTTGCCCTCAAAACAGTCTATAATGTTTTAGCTAAACTATCCCAACTACTAGTACATATAATAGTCCAAACCTTTTGCGCATATTCTCAGTAAAACAATAAGATAATAACGAACTCTAAAATAACGCTATGATGTACTCATAGAAAAAATGTCAATTGCTTATAAAACAAATAGCGCATGCAAGCATCATATTACAGGCCATTTTGGAGATGTGAAACGATGATAGGAAATGTACAAACACTTTTAAGGAGAAGCAGCTAACACTTGAAATCATACATTCAATTGTGTAAATTATATTTATTTATAAAATACAAAAATATTACGTAGTTTTTTATACTAAGAAAAATGAGCGTATAACCAGAAAGCATACTAATTCTTTCTTTAAAACCGAAAAATTTACAGAAAATGTATAATCTAATTAATAGTACCATTTTCAATAAAATAATGACTTCTATTCAAATATTTTTTAACTTTGCACCATCAAGAAGCATTACAAATATCAAATTTGAAGCACGGCTTTTTTAGTTAAATACTTACAAGACGAGATAAATAAAAACTGTGACTTGTACAACTTTAAGAATACAAACAACCCCACTGTTAAGAGCACTAAATAGTTTCTAGCAAATCATACCTCTTGATGAGAGACGCTTTGTGTTGATAACTTTGGCGGCGAATTCGAGGCCCGTCGCTTTCTGAACGCATCTTCGGACGATTGAAAATGCTCCTCTGGAACACATGACAAATTTGCCAAAAATGAATATAATTCAAACAGTTTAAAATAATTGCATACAAATTAAACAAATATTTATATACCTTACAATAGAAGCGGAATAAATGTACTAGAAACCATAAGTATATGAGCACTAAGGCTTAATCTGAACGTAGAAAAATAAATTCTGCATGTTTTTGGTTACTAGATATAAATTTCGTAATGATGGGTCTATTGTGGTCTTTCTTTGTTTGTGTTAATTTTTGCTCATATTATTCATTTGAATCTGTTTCAAAACCAATTAAATGCATTTACAAGTTTTCTATTGTTTTGACAGCCATATTTAGCAATCCTATATTCTTTAAACTAACAATATTCAGCAATAATATTTCATTTGAGCAATATGTAGCACTTTTTGTTGCTGAATAGTTTGTAGTTTTAATTTGATGTATTTTAAAGCCATGCTTCATTATCATAATGAGCCAAATATGAAGTTAAAAATTACACTATTTGAATCATTAGTTTCTAATTTAGCTTATAATATAGTACACATTTGAATAAGTTACCCACCTACTGAGAGTCATTACAATGCTTTTATTTGAACTCACAGAACAAAATACTTGGTTTATATGAATCTTACAATAATCAGGACATATCCAGGGCATAGTGGACAGAACATTTCTAGTTGCAACCCAGCCATGTTACACAGACAAATAGCAACTGATTTGGGCGTGTCAAAAGGGATTGTCTTCAAAGTACTGGACAAATCAGCCTTGAAATGCTTTCAACATATAGTGTCATAAGCTAACAATAACTCATCATGAGAATCAGGTTCACAAAGCTGAAGCACTAATCCATCATTTTCAAGATTCTTTGAAAAATGTTTGCTTCTCTGATGTGGCTCACTTTAGTCTCTCCCCACTGCTGAATCGACAAAACAACTGGATATACCAAGAGGTCAGACTGAAAACAGATATTCCTTCTGAAGATATTGTGGTACAATGTGATAAGCAACAACTGTCTATAATGTGCTATGCAACAGTATCTTGGCATGGGAAGTCAGAGTTGAGATTTATAGAGGGATATGTGACTGGGCAAGTAGGCATTCCTGATTATTGTAAGAAAAAAAGACTGTTAACTAACATGTTTACATGGAAGAAATGTATCCATCAATGTTTAACAACATTAATACAATAATGATTGATGTTGCTTGGACATGGCAGCAAGGTGGGGCAAAAGCCCATACAGTAAATGATTCTATTGAATGGTTACAGTGTAACACAGATGACTTTATCACACCTGCACAAAGGCCAGCCAAGAGTCCAGATTTGAATGTTCTCGGCTATTCCATTTGGGGAATACTTCTTGCTGGTGTTTCAACTAACTAGCTATCGCAACATTAATAATATCGACCAGCTGAAGGCAGTACTCCTTGACTGTTGGAACAAAAATCCCTCAAGAGACAATACAGAAGCTTGTGCCAGTTGGATTACATGTTTACAAAAATATATTGATATGGATGGTGGCCATTCT
Organism: Invenusta paracnida; assembly: GCA_036023295.1. Lineage (NCBI taxonomy): Eukaryota > Metazoa > Platyhelminthes > Proseriata > Coelogynoporidae > Invenusta > Invenusta paracnida. Next base: position 9,639 of record JAYRBW010099515.1, read on the forward strand.
GAGTACACTTTGTAATATAATTTTGAGTACACATATTAATGTAATAAAAAATACTTTGGAATATAATAAAATTTACTTTTGTGCTTTTTCCTAATTGTGTTGATTTATGATGGTGTTATGATAACTGTATGTTTGTACAGTTGCAAAGGGCCAATTGTGTTGAAATAATAAAATATTATATATATATAAATACAGGGATATTTTCTTGGATAACATAGGTAGCACTATTGATGGTAGTATTTTAGGCATGTATCATAACTCAAATCAACTAGTGGCTGATATTCCAGACTATACCATTACTTTTACTCGTTTTTTGACAGTTGTTAAGTCTAGATATATTTATATTAAATTTCTGGATTGCTGGTTGGTGAACATGAGATCTACCTAACTGAAACTGTTTAAGAGTTAATTCATCTGTAAACATACAATTATTCAAATACTTTACAGTTCAAGTTTTGTATTTTTGACTAAATTGAATTCCATTAGTAATATATTTGGGTAATAATTTTGTTTTTTTGGCTGCATCAAAATATAATATAATTTTCATAGTAGACAGAGGTGGTTTATGCCAATTTAAACAAACATCATTGATTATATGATTGGCTGGAGCAAAAGAGTGAGCTTTCAAATATTTAACAAAGAGCAATTGTCTCTTCTTGTTGTGACACAAGGTCTATCAGTTCTAGTTTTACTGGAAAATAATGTGTCTTATTTATATATTTCAATTCTAATAACAAACTATGACTTGTTTACATTGAGAGTGCATTATCCTTCATTTTTATGCCATGTTTGTTCAAAACAAGTATCCAATCTCTTTTATCAAAATTGCAAGTTTTCCCATTATAATACAGCTTGTAGCAAAGTGACACTAAATTTGAATTTAACTGGAAGTGTGGACATTAAAATAAATGGTATATAATTTGCAATTAAATATTATAATGCAACACATATTATTATTTCTAACAATGTTTACAATAAGGCATCAAAATCTTGATTTTATATAAAAAGTGGTTATTCTAAATAATGTTCAAAACTTTTTGGTACAACGCTAAATAAAATATAATGTTAATTTCACCCTTAAATTCCATAAAACATTTTTATAAAATAATATTTATTTATTTTTTAAGATGACTAATTTGATTTAAATTTTCAAAATAAAATATATTAAAAATACAAAGAGTATTATAGATGCCAGAACAATTCTAAATACTGGGGAAGGTGTCATTTAATCCAAATAAATATAAGCATATTTATATTTCCTGTTATGATCTAAAACATACATTAAAGGAATTTTCATGCTATGGACATGACATCCTCTCAAAAATAATATTTTTAATCAACATGTCATAGAAATAGTAGAAAACCAAAACCAATAATACTGTAAAACTAAATTCATAATATATATATATATATATATAAAGATTTTTACAATATCCTAGATAACATATAATATAATGATATATTACTATATATATTGGATACTACTATATTCTTATGATATTTACTAGTAAACATATAATATAATGATATATTACTATATATATTGGATACTACTATATTCTTATGATATTTACTAGTAATAGTATTTAAATGTCAATAAGCATTTGAATATTTGAATATAACTTTCAATAATTTAAATATATTAATTATATAGTAGTATGTTGTTTATATTGTCATAGTTAGTTTGAAAGATAATTTACCTATTATTACTTTTAATAAAAATATATAAAACTAATTATATATAACATTCAAATCATTTAACTATTATTTATTATTTATTACTTTGATTAGCAGTAAATAAACTGTCAAGATTGTATACTTTAACATGAAAAGTAGATTATATAGTCAGAATTTAGAATAATGTTTCTTGGATAAAAAAATTAAGTTTTGTATATAAATCCAGTTTATCTCAGTATTCAAGCTAAATGTAAGTTAAATATATCAATAGAGTTGACAATCAAAAAAATGGAAATGCAGATTTCCCTAACAATACCTATGTATCTGAAATTATTTATATGAAATAGAGCCAAATGTTTTATTTTGTAAATATGGGAGGGAGATTGGGCCCCTTAGGCTTAGGTCTTAGCTCTAGACCTAGTGACTATGAATATTATGATATTAATATTAGGTAATCTCCAAGTTTCCTGCATTAAATTATTTTTGATTTTTTTTAACGTTTTTTTTAATAAGAAAAACATAAATATCCATAGGCATAAGTGTTTATAAGTGTTAGAACAAGAAAAATTATAAATAAATCACAAGTAACATTATACATGAATCACAAGTAACAAGTTACAAATCAGAAGTCATAATAATGTTTAATCCAATATAGGATATTACCGAAAAAGTTAGTTTTATATAATGCAGAGCCAGAGAAACTCCTGGAGATGGGTAAGGATTAATACATAAGTATTTTATTTTAATTAATTATTTTACTTATTAATTTAAGTATTTAATACAGTAAAATAAATTGTAAAATAAAAACAAACAAAAAAACATTAAAAAAATCTAAGTAAATAAAAAAACATTAAAAAAAGCAAAAATAATTTAATGCTGGAAACATGGATTACCTAATAATACATTTAAGCTAAAGTAAAAACTAGCTTATAAATTTCAAATTAAAGCTAAAATATATATAATTTTCTGTTATATATAATATTTTACTATTGCTTTTATATATATTGTATATATTTATTTTATCAGTATCAATCTATATATTTTATATAATTGTTATACTAATTATATAAGTATAGTTTGAGTTAGACTATTTTATTTTAACCTTGTCCTTGGCTTATTTGCTTAAATTACATGACAATAATACATCACATATATTTAATCGATTCACATTAATTAAATATCTTCAATTTAATATTGGTGACATTTTATAATCGTGACACTTTATCATATGACATACATTCCAAATATAATCCAATTTTAAATTTAGGTTGATAGAAAACTACGGTCATGGGGAACCTTTAAGTTAGGACTATAGAAATAAAATATACAAAGTAAAATATTAATTGGAAGTACGTATAATTTTTACTACTTTAATTTATGACAACTTACCTTCCTAGTTCTTCTTTAAGCTCATATAAATCAGAAAATTTAGCAGTGCTTGTTGCAGCCATTGCGAATGAAACTATATTGTTTACTATAATAGTTTAAAACAATTTAAATAAATCAACCGGATTGTTTAAATAAAATTGTGAACATCCCGGCCAAGTAATAAATTTGTAACAAAAAATTACCCTAACTATCTTATATTATTTATTTTTATTTCAAATAAGTAAAAGACTAAGAATATGTTATGCACTTTTTTTATAGAACTTGTAAAAATCATTAGTTGAAAATAAAATCATGCAAGCGAATTTTGGCTGCTCAACTCAATGAAGAAAATTCTTCGTGGGTGACTAACCCGACTATCGCTAGTGTCAATTTTAACAGGCAATGATAGTTTATAGTACAATTGTTTTGATTGAAGATTCACTTTGTATTGAATATTGCTTTTTTCAGGAAAATTCTTGAAACATCATCGCTGTCTTAAGAATTATTAAGTAATTGTTTTCGTTGTACTATACTGTAAGTATAATTGAATCTACATGGATAGCTATATTGATTAAACTTTTCTAAAAATCGGACTAAAAATGATGTGAAAAACAAAAGATTCATTTTTATACCAGATATATCTTATTAGAATATAATGCATATTTGCTATGGAAAATCGATTTAGATGTGACTATTCTTGTACATTTATTGTATTCACTATTTTGTCATGTCCCATGACTATTTCAGAGATAAAAATTTAAAAAGCTTTACAAAGAATCGAAACAATGTATTTCAAACGGTTATATTACAAAGTGACCAAATTGTCCTTGAAACTTGGGAATCACCTCTAGGCCATCAGGGCTATCGAGACTTGGTTGCAAATCTTTAATTAGCATATCTCCCTTCACTATTTAAGCTCAATTTTGGAAAATTATTGATGCTAAGCCAGTTAGAAGAGAATGAATTCTTCCTTTTGCAGCTGTTATATGCAACACCTACAAAAAAATTAGTGTCCCTGAGAGAAGCCTATATTCTATATGGTCAACTGAGATGCATTTGCTATTTTATTTTACAGCTATAATTATCATACAATTTTCTCCGCTATCTTTAACTCATTTTTCACTGCAATAAATATAATTCATATTTAAAATACTTCAATCAAAAAATTATTTTAGCAGCATCAATATCTCATATATGTAATTCTTGCATGCAATTTTTTTGGTACAAACTTTGGCACCAAATATCAATGCCGTCACGTTAAATAAAAACGTTTTATAATATTTCAGAGTTGATATTACTCCACACGTTTAACGTTTTATTATACATTAAATGATTTTTATAACATTGTCATTACATATTGTTACGTCTATTGTATATTTAAGCATATTATAGTATTTCTTCATGTGCATTTCAAAATAATTATTCCTGTTCCAATATTTCACATCGTAAGTCTGAACGATATGTTCATACGATTTAAGTTCATTTAATTCTAAAATTTAATTTGTATTATCATATTATTCAATATAACAACATAACATATAATAACATAATGTATTAGTATAAATTATTGTATTATTGTAAGCATAGCCGCCCGGCAAGTGGAAGACTCTGGTTCAATTCCCGGTTGAGACACGTACAATTTTCGCGATAATTTTCTATGTTGTTATCTGTTGAAAACCTGCATGACAGAAGAATGGTGTTATAAAGATCAATAAGTTCATTGTAAGTTCATACGATTTAAAGTTTTAATTGATGCTTATATAATAAATAGGTTAGGGAAAGATGATATGATTCGCAACAACATTGCATTTGGATATATTTTAACTTGCTAATTTATTTAGAAACAGTTGTTGATTGTTAACAGGTTTTCGGTAGATCGTTCAGAACAATTCGAATATTTTTAATAAATATTTTATAAATGTTCTAGGTTTCATTTATAAATTAATCGAATTTCAAATACTCTTCATACCCGCCGTATCATACTTCATCTAGATACTAGATAATTTGGAATAATGACCAAATTATTTGATTAAAATAATATATAATTATATATTAAAAAATAAGAGATATTAATAAAATTATTATGATTAGTATTATTAATGTAACTATATACATATGTTACTGCATTTATTCCAGGCTTTTTATTAATTTGTTACTATTATGCATTCAAACGTTTGGTTTATTCTATACATAATATATAGGATATTAATCAAGGAAGCGGTGCTTACATTAAGTGCTTAACTGGTACCTATTTCTACATGTAATGTTCAACAAACTTTGACTAACAATCTAAACAAAACGTGCCTGTATAGGCGTTCCACACGTTCTGACAAAAGAAAATAAACGCAATCATGTTAAAATTACAGTATCAATTCTGTATATTATACGATGTGTTTCTTCTATTGATGCAGTATTATATAGAATTTCTTGAGAACATTATTAGATATTTTGGTCAACTTCATAAGTCAGTGTAAGCACAAAATATCCTATTAATGTATGACAATTCCAGAATTTGTTTGGCAAACCAATAGGTGCAAACGAACTTCGTTCAACTAGTATGACAACCCGCATATTCACCAGACACAAACTTGATAGATAAATATTATTCAGAAACTACAAAATTTACCGCAGAAGTGCTGATTTTGTCGATTAAAATTAAATCAGGGAATTTGTAGAATAATTCAAATACACCTTCATTAAACAGAAATTCTTGCGAGAAAAGCAGACTTGAAGCCGACTTACAAAGCATCATTCAGAAGGAAGGGAACTATCTTTAACCAGTGAAATTTTGACAGACTAATCTATATCTGTTATACTTCTTATGTATGTAAATGTTTGTAAATTAAAAACAGTTATTCGTTATTATTGATATTATACATTTTCAAATATTAAACGGCGTTTTTTGGACATAACTGACAAATTTCATTGGTAACATGTAAATGTATTTTCTAAATTTCAATTCACATAATTGGTCACCGTGAAAGGCTCAAGCCTGAAACAAAGATTTAAGACAGAACTATTACAAGAAATGAAGACATAGTCTGTGAATAAATATATCACATTTATTTAAATGTTTTTAAAAATACAATTTTAAAGACTATTATGGAAGTTTAAGAAAATAGAATATAAACCCACTAGATACACATAATTGAGCAGATAAATATATATAAAATTACGGACACGCAATAACTTATATTATTTTTGGATACACATTTTTCAGTAAATTACACATATTTTTATGAATCCAAGAAAATATTGTAGAAAATATGTTTTAAAAAATTATGTCAATATATTATGTATACATATATATAATATAAATTTGTAACAAAGTACATAATAAAATGTAAAATAGTATTCTTTAAATGAACAACAAATTGGAATTCATTGGTCAAAGTTAATGGATATGAAATAGTCTCAGTTTGTAAATGTAGGTAATCTAAGTAATAAACATGGGCACATCACATACATATTAGTGGAAGAATTAAAAAAAGAAAAGAAAAATATTGAAAGGAATATGTTAAATTAGGAACACTAAATAAATATGAAAAAGTAAAAGTAAAACGTAGCTTTAGTTTTAGTTTTCTTTGAAAAGAGTAATACAATTAATAATGGAATACGTGTAAGGTTGTATGTTGTACTTAAAGATCACAGAATAGAGCGGTCTCAGTTGGTTAGCACCATAGAATCTGGTGCCGCTCATATCATAGTATTAATGTCCATATCTCTATAATGGTTGGAACAAATACCCGAATAACAAGATGTTTACAAGTATAACGCCATTATTGTTATAATGAAATATAACAAATATGGCTGTCCATGGATGATAAACAAACTGCAAACTAACAAAGTAATCACAAAAAGATAGACATCGGTATATATTATATAGACAGGTATTTTACTAAACCACACTTACCCAGTGGCGGTCTCGGTAACATAAGATACAAAGGTATCTTGAAAATAAGACAGGTAGCTATGGGAAAATGACTTCCACTGTCAGAATACTAAAAAACTTTACTGTTGTGATCTCGATATTGTCTTCACAGTAAGTACGAGTATACATGAATTAATTTATTTGTTATATTCTACTATTATAAAAATGTTCCAAATAGTTTTTTTGATTTATTTAACGATTAGTTAAACTTTCGGTAATGACTTAAGATTTCAATTGCAGCGGATAGCCAATACAATTTATTTTGAAATTCTAGAATCCCAGACTATAATATATGTATCGATGTCTGTAAAACAGAGATATGTATTAGAATGGACAGGAGAAAACAACTGGGCTTGTAAAGAGGCATGAAGCTTTCTAGTGGAATTATATACTCGAATGTGAAGTACATTCCAAAAAATGAGCAATTATCACACAGTCTGGAGTTGTTTGACAAAATATGAATATATTCAAGTATTAAGTATATATAATATTATAAGTAAATTTAAGTATAATTATAACAATGTCTCCTTGCAGGAAATAAAAGAAAAGAAAATAACGCTAAGAGTAAGTTGCGTTTATAAAATAGAATGAATGTATGTATATAGAATTTTATCACCATTGTTTGTACTTTGGAAATTAAAGAACATAAACCTTTATCTCTCTATTGTTCGTGCTGCTCGATGTAGTTCTATAACAGAATTATCAAATGTGGTTCTTAATATAGTCTCAATAAATGCGTCATTTTATCTAAATTTCAGAAAAAGATACGTTATTGAGGATAGTCTCTGTTACTTCAGTAAAGAAGCCAAAATGATCTTATGGAAAGTACATAATAATCAATTTCAAAGCTTTCGTACAATGAACACAATTTAAGGATATATTAATATTCATTGTTATTACCAATTGCAATTAATGGAAACATATATTATTGAGAAATTAGTTTGTGAAATTGTAGAATCAATAATAATAATCAATCTTATCAGAACAACGTATTTCAATTAGTCATTATTTTTTAAATATATAGTATTACATCAGGTTGGAAAGGGTGATGCCTTTAATCGTGATACACATATTATGAGATAAGACAAATAAATAGAAGGTAGGCGCAATATTTATAAAAGAGAATATCATGGATTAAAAACAGGATGAAAAACCGTACACATGTAAATATGAAGCAGATATTTAGAAAAAATCTGAATTATAAGTATACAAATATTTTGCGTTTACCTTTAAAAAAATAATACTTCATAAAAATTTCACACAAATTCCACATCTAGTATTGTTAAAAATTGAGGGAAGTGACCGATGACCAAATAGACCAAATCTGTCAAAAGACATAATGACCCAGTGTATGATTTCTGCTGAGTTAATGACATGACAATCAACTAGAGTAAGATTGTGGCAAACTAAGTATTTTTGTGTGAACGTTATTATATGCATAAGTATAGGATGATTCTCAAGTTTAAATCAACAAACAATTCCTGCAATCATTTGAAGAATCCTATTGGTCCAAATCTCGAAGACGGAGGTACTGTCTGAGCAATAAGGCAACTTGATCGGGCTGCAAACGAAAGAAAAATTGATGCACGTAGAGGAAATCAATAATGTCAAAAATCAATGGTAATTTGGTTTACAGAATTAAATCAAAGATAACCTTATACATTTATATAATATATATTCATTACTGAAACTGATTAACGATGCTGATAAATAATATATAACTACAAGTATTCTATAAGCACAATATATTAATTATAGTATAAGTTTACTTAATTTTTTAATCTTTAATGTGATTTTACATATTTACGAGTTTGCTATAGAGTAAAAAATTAGTGAAATCCTTTGAAAGTTTAGTGGTCTAAACCCCAAATATATATATATTTAATAAATTAAGAATTCATTTTATTAATTAAAATTAGATCAAAACAACAGTTTCGGAAAATGGATATCATTAAATACAACAAATCATAGCTTTCAAATAAAGGATAAATACAAATATCATGTCTCTGATTATAAGGTTATTTACAGCTTTGTTAACAATTATCAATAAATTTGCATAAATAAGTTGAAATTGTTAGTCAGTCGGAAAACAGCTCACCTGTTGGGCACGCATGCGCACGTCTCGTCCATTGGCTAGCTTAAGATCAATAGTCTGCTGCCCAGTAGTGTCGCTAACGCGATGGAAGGAGAGTAGCTGGTTCAGGGGATAACGCAGCACGTCTTCGTGTGTTCTTGGGTCGATAAAGGCGAGACCAGAGCGATTGATGGCCAGAGTCATGAATTCTGGCTTTTGCTGAGGCTGATGAGTCCCTTCCGTGGAAGAAAAGAGCTCTACAGAGTGCGGCAGCACCCCAAACAGAGGCCAGTTGTGGGAGAGTGTTTCTGAAGAGAAGAAATCGTGATACATACAGGATTGCAGATTTATTGATTTCATACCATAAATTTACAAGTTAGAATCTCCCAGAATACTGCGGTGTTAAATAGTATTTAGATAGATTTATGAATTTATATAAAGAGAGATATTAAAGAATTCGAGAATTAAAGATAAAATATGAATATCCCACAAAAATAAATAAGATAGCCTACAAAGTAACAGCATGAATGATGTCAAGATTTTTAAATATACAAGTAAAATTGTCAGTACTGTAAGAAAGTTTATCAGGATGGCTACCACTTGATTTTCTTAAATGTGGAATCGTAAATGTATGGCCTAGCTTTATTATTGAGAAAGCGTAAGATTTTATTTTCCTAATTAGGTATTAATATGAAAGAACTTAGATGCTTCATCTACAATACAGTCAAGCTTTGTGTGATAATCAATACTGCCAAGAATTACAATACCTGAGCCTTTATCAAAGTAAGTCTTATTAGAACAACAAAAAATACTTGTTTTTACAAATGAATTTAGAGGTATTATGGAACGCATGAGGTGATGTAATCGGTTATTTTTGTAAGACATTTACATTGTAATTCTTAATAGTATTGATCATTACAAAAAGCTTGATATCATCGCAGGGATGATCCGCCCTATGTATCAAATTTTCACTTTATTTTCAGTTAAAAATAAACTAAAACAGTTAGAAATGGCTGTTTTTAGGGTGACGTGCATACTCAAATTATTTTCAAAACATAATATCAAAAACATTTTTTGATATTTTAACATATTTAAAAAACAAAAAGAAT
>JAYRBW010099526.1:0-19797 GCA_036023295.1 Invenusta paracnida
TAGGTGCTGTGGCTCAATAATAAAGTTTGCCATATTGTCGGAGAGAATGAGGAGCGAGGACACCCCCCGTTCACTAGCGTTAACAGAAGTGGAATGAATAAAAACGAACGCGCGCGTTCCTTTTCTACTTTTACAACCGTGTCATTGGCTGAAGACTTACTCGATTTTCATTGGTCGGGGGGTATTTCCGGGTTCACCTTCCTACTACTCATAAACTCAAAATATTTGTTTTAAAAAGGATAAATTTTTTAAAACTTTGCTGTTACTAATTCATATTTTAATCTAGCCATTAAAGTTTTTGAAACCAATTTTACATACCTGTTAATTTCCTAATATCTATATTTTCAATTTCTTGGGGATTCGAAACCACAGACAAGTAAAGAATAAATTTATTATACTATATATTCAAAATTTTCTATATATAGGATTATGTTTGATTTTGAAAGCTATCGAGAAAAATGGCTATTTATTTGTTAAAACTGCTCTACGTTTCATTTTATATACTTTGGAGAATATGCCAGATGCAATATTGAATATTAGAAGAGTAGCTACATGACACTACAAAATAAATTTTACAAAAGATTATTCGTTCAATACCAAAGAATCTAGAGCGAGCGACAATATGCCTCATTAAAAAAATGTGATGATAATATTTACATATTACTAACTCAGTAGAAGTACGCAGCAGTTTTCAATTAAAGAATGGTGCATATATAAAAAAATAGCTATAAGTAATACTTATCTATACAAATACTAAATACCATTTTATAATAGGTAAAAATATTTTTATTTCACAAAATGTATTTCACAGCAGTTTCTTAACATCTTTATTACACAGCACAATGTTAATCCAGTAAAATGACTGACTAACTTCAATTGTCGCTTGTAAGCTTTTAGTATATAGCTAGTGACGATTCTTCCCGGCGCTAGCTTTAGATTCTTTGGGGAGCACCTTATTATAAGTATTCTAAACTCCTTGTTACAATTTTCAAACTAAGGTAACATTTTAAAAACTAAACCTATTCACACATTTCTTTTTCAAAAATAATTACATTTATTATAATATAAACTACATCTTTTCTAACAGTTTATTAATTTTTTAATAATTTATAAGGCATCACAAATCGTCAAATTATATGCTTAGCAAATGATTTATTTCGATCAGATAATACACCTGTAAAATTACTTATTCAATATACACATTTTCAGATTATACCTATGGTATAAAAATATGAATAATAAATCTTGAAATAGACTATCTAAAATGATATCTTAATATAAATTTGTTTTGGTTTTTAATAAACTAATCTATGTAGATCCATTTATTAGAAATCAACCGACTTTGACACAATATACTTATACAGGGTGTTTTAGAAGTTACTACCGTTCAAATATTCGTGAGTTCAGCCTGATAAAAACATAAATGCACGGCGCGTGTTGTGTGACGTGGCGTGCTATCGATTTTTCTATGCATATAAGTCGTGTGTAGACTGTATAGAGATTGGATAGTAGACAGACTAATTGGAGAGAAGGGGCATACGCGATTGTCATTTCCAACAAGATGGAAAACCATGCCATACTGCCCCAAGATTACCCGAACGAGACATTACCAAACCGGTGGGTCGGAAAATTTGGACCTGTCCCATGGTCAGCCAGAAGCCCCGACCTTACATCCTCTGATATGCATTATGGGGTAATGTCAAGAAAGTTATCAAAAGAAGGAATCCACGGAATGTTGAGGCCTTAAAGCAAGCTGTAAGAGAAACGTTTGAAGAATTCGACTTGAATGTTATTCAGTATATTCATTCACGAACGCATCGGAGACTGTCACTTTGTGTTGATCTGAACGGCCTGCAAGTCGATCCCAATGACAACTTATTCTTATCCTTGTGATATACTGTCTGTAAATATTGTTTATCAAAGGACACGGTTGTGTCCAAGTTCACACTATGTTTATGTAACTCATTTTATAACAAATATTTTACGAATATTTGAACGGTAGTAACTTTTGAAACACCCTGTATATTACTCTAAATATTGTTATCTAGTTATTCACATAATAATTCACATGTAATAATATTTAGTTTTGTTTCTAACTCGGATGAGAATATGTATCGATTGACAAGTTCATGTTGATCTTATTCTCTGTTAGGTTGGTGCCTTGGACGGTGCCGTGTGGGGCGGAGAGGGACTCAATGGTCGTCTCCAGAAACTGGAAGCTGAGAATGAGGCTCTAGTGAGGAGTAGTGAGAAACAGCGCATCCAGTACGAGAGATTTGTCGATCATATAGCCGGTCAGGTTGTCCAATCCATCATTGCTCAAAAAGTGAGAATCTTCACACTATACTATTCAATCTATATTTACGTAGTATGAATATATACTACTAGTAGTATACTATATAAAAGTCTGAAAACTATTCAGATTCCTACAATGTATTCATACTGTGTATCCTTAAAAATATACAGCTTTATAGTTCATAATTTTTGGCATTATTTACATTTATCTAGAAAGTATTATACCAACCTTAAAAATATTTGTTTTTATAGTTTTTTGTCAGTTCGATATTTACGAGTATACACGAGAAAAAACGTTTCCTTCTCGATATTAACCAAAACTTTCGAAAATCATCGTGGTTAATTTATATATAGCTTATAATTTGTTTTTTAAGACATCGTTGCAATACAAAGAAATATAAATGAGATGTTAAGACATATAATGTTTTTATTTTTGACTATTTTCAATGGAAATTAGTTTTTTTTGTTATGTATAACAATGTCGTTTTAAGAAAACATAAATGTTCTAATATACTATATGTGTATCAGAGTAAAGTATATCAAAGTAATTATATTTCTGTAAATTTAGTGAGTATATTAACACATAATATTTAAGTTGAATAGTTAATTACAAAGGTACCTACAGATAACGTGAAAACAACAATAAGATGAGTTTCTATGTTTACTATATGCTATTTTTATAAATAGCTTTTTATTATGTGCGAGTTTTGCACGTTGTATTGTAAACTATGTTTAAATAAATAATTTATTACACAATTTTCTGGAAATCTTTTCAGAGCATGCGAGAAGACTGCACAGACCTACGTCGAAATATGCACACACTCGAGCAACAGAACCAATACCTTCTCCACATCATCAACACCAAGTTGACAACGCCTCCCCCATCACCCGCACCCGTTTTACACGTCCTTCACAACGACCTCTCTGCCCAACTACCTCCACCAATTCCACCACCTCTAGCACCAGCAGCCTCCAGACAACCCTGTCCACTGCCACGTAACCAACAGCAACCCCAGATCCAGGAACCAGGACCCTCTATCGTGTCTGGTGGTGCTTCCTCGGCTTCTAGCCGCCGCATGCGCAGTTGCCAGACACCCATAACAACATCGGTTGCTCATAGCAATAGGCCGGTTGAAAAGGTGCTTTTAGGGAGTTCCCCGTCGTCGTCAACTTCATCCAATACTGCGGCGTCTTCTGTTCCCTCTTCACCTTCTGTGTCACCGACTGTGTCTCCCGCTGAATCTCAGAGGGTGAGAAGATCTGATTTGCCTCCTGCCTAAAGATAATAAATTATTATTATGATTTGTTTAATAGTATATATAACAATAACAGCAAAACCGTTATTTTTGGTAAAAACACAATCATTTTCATATAATTTAAAAGAGACATCTTATATTTATACATTATTTTTATGCACTTACTTAAGCACTAAAATATACACAGTGATATAATTTTAAAATAGTTAGAAAAATTATCCTTTACTGCAATGTACCAGCGATTTGTCCCTATTTCTATTTATAAACATATTCCGTCATTAGTTAATGATATTTTATCCAAAATAGACTCTTGAGAGGTGAATGGTACACATTTTTATGACTGCATTATTTAGATAAAACATAAACTAATCATTAATATGAAACAAATAGATGCTTCCATTTCAATTTGATGTTTAATCCGGTGCTACACATTAAATTTCATAGATATGTGCAAAATAAAAATACGTATTCTTAAAATACTAAAATTTATTTTTATTTTCGCAGATTATACATTCTATAAATTTTGTTAAATCACAAAATTTAAACATTTCCTCATTTCAGGAATACTCTCAAATATCTTCATCAATTCCAACTTCCACAGTAGCTCCTTTATCTTCCAAATCATCCACCAATCTTCCTACGTCACAACAGCAACCCAACCAATCATCCAATCAGGAGAAGATGGGCCCCCTTCCCAATGCCAGAACCTCCTTCCACGAAGATATCAATACCCGCTCTACAACCGAAGGATCTTCTACCTCCACAGCCTCTTGTTCCACCGTGGCCATTAACACAAATCTCGCCGATTCACTTCATGAAGAAAACTACGACGATTTGGTTTCTACAGTTTCGCCCTCGCTGAGTGCACAACAACCACCAGACTATTACAAAATCGATTTCACTGATAGCAATGTTACAGCCGAGAGAGTTACTGAACCACCATCTGCTGCTCTAATCAAGAAGAAATCCTCATCGCTTAAAGCGAACGGAGAGTTAGTGGGAGGCAGCAACTGTAACAGAGAGCGGAGCAATGTTATCCTGGGCTCCAGAACGCTTCCCCTTTTCTACCACAAAGAGCAGCATAATCGCCGCTTTACACCACCCTCAGTTGGGGGAGAGTCGCATCAAACTGGAACTCCACCTGTCGTAGAAGAAGAAGAGGAGTCTGTCATAACAACTCCAGTTACCACAGCAATTACTGTTGCTACAACAGCCACCACCAGTAGCAGCAGCAGCATGTTGCCTAACAACCATTCGGGCTCATTTAGCAAAGATGACGGCTACTCGTCCATGTCCTGTGATGGTAACGTGGCATCTCCTCTATCATCGCGACGGGAACTTTCGACAGTTGGAGAGCAGTCTTTTATTGAAGAAGACGGAGTTTCAACTTTGGCGCATCTACCATTATCAGCTAATGTCGCCCTTCTG
This sequence comes from Invenusta paracnida, assembly GCA_036023295.1. Lineage (NCBI taxonomy): Eukaryota > Metazoa > Platyhelminthes > Proseriata > Coelogynoporidae > Invenusta > Invenusta paracnida. Next base: position 4,980 of record JAYRBW010099526.1, read on the forward strand.
GGCGTGGTAAATCACACAGGAGGCCTACTACCCCCCTTCTCAATGGAGACCTCTGTGAGCAGCGATGTGTCGACAATCAGCGGTCTATCAGCTTCAAGTCTTGAGATGACGTCATCACTCACAGCGACCAATCTAAATGATCCAGAGGATGATTCGGGATCTTCCACTGCCATTATTGTTCCGAAAACAGGAAGTACGGAGGAAGAGAAGAGCTGGGTGCGAAATTTGCGGCAGAACTTTGAAGCAGCCATTCTGATGCGAAGCGGTGTTACAGTTCCTCCAGCGCAGCCTATACAGGCGTCAACTCCAACTGATTCTGCTGAAGGTAATGATGATCCAAAAGTAATGTCGCCAAATAAACAACAAGTTGTTGCGATAGAAACTGAAGAAAGGAGGCAGTCGTCTTCGGCGTCTGATGGTAGTGTGGGCAAATTGGGAAGAGTATTTAGGTAAGATGTGATATTTGTGTTGTTATGTAAATTAATAGAAATATATAATATTTGTGTAATAATTTATGTACTTATTTGGTGGGATATCAGTTATTTTTAACATCACAATGCAATGCCTAAATCATTATATTTTTTTACAATTTTTAAGGATATGTTTTATTACTGGTTAATTTCCCCAAAATTCAATATAACTATGCAACAAATTTACAAATTACACGTTTCATCTTTAATCTTTCATGTTCGATTCACTAATGAATTGTCACATTTTAGAAAGTTTCATTCTACATTTTATTATTTTATTGCGCATTTATTTATTCATGTACACATCTATATATAATTGTTGATATTTAAATATGGCTATTGAAGAATATTATAATACATAATTAATATATTGTGGCATGATATATATTCCTATATAAAATATCTTTCATTACTATAAATGTTTATAAACGTTTTAAATTATAGCATATTTTGACACCTATTTAAATATTTTACTGGTTGTAACCTTTCAGAGATCGAAAGGCTCGCTACCTCAACTGTCGACGCAAAAATGAGAAAACCAGTAGCAACAGCCAACTGACAACTTCGAAACCCGGTGTTAGTCTTGATCTGGAAACCTCAGTAACTCGGAGACAGCTCATTACTAAGCAACGTCTAGAATCGGTCCAGGTGGATGCTGTCTACAGTGACACTGAACTCTTGACCGACAAGTTTATCATCACCTCCGGAACTGATTCCGATTCAATGGTGGGAACAGATGACGTTGCCAGTGGTTCAGATACATCACTTAACTTATCCAATATTGACGGACCCGAACGTGTTTGTGACACTCCAGGACGATTTAGTACTGCAAGCTCACGGCAATCAGTAAGTTATTTATAATGATCATTTATATATAACATGTTTTTAAATTATTATTTACTAGTAATTGACTACATATTGTGTACAAATATATTTAAAAACCTGAAATGTAATTTTTAATTTTTATACTACTTTCAGTAGTAAGGTTTATTTGTACAGTTACTTTTATTTAAAGTTCTTCGTATATCAAATAGAATTGTGGATTTGAAGTCCGACTGTGCATTTAAACTAATTACTATCCCTTAGTTATAATTATTTCGAAAAGTATTGTATCGTAGGAAAACCACCTCTCCGCTTTAGCAAGACATCGTTTATTGTGCACGAGACACCAAAATCAGCATCTTATACAACACGAGATAATTACCTGCACACTACAGCTTACTGCTCTAAACACTGTTCACCACAATACTATAAACAGATTAGGTACTTACTATGTACAGAAATATAACAATACTATAAACAGATAAAACTATACAGAAATTTAGGGGGCATAATAATCAACCCAAATATTATATACTATTACTGAGTCAATTATATACGATAAAAAGTGAAGTTCGAAAATTGAGAGAAGAATAATTGATCGTATAAATGATAAACGTTAGATGCTTTTATTTATATTTTTATATATATTTCAATTAAATCAAGCATTCTACGTTTTTAAATGATATTTTAAATAAATATTAAAGTAATGTTAACATTAAAATAATAATGACATTACTACTGTAATTAGGTTAACAGTTAAATCAGCTATATGAGTAGTTACTTCGATTTCCATTGGGATATTTGCCAATTTATGTATTAACATACTACTTGTACATGCTTTTAATATTGAACTAAAAATAAACTTCACAAACTCTTTGCTTATAATTAATTTGAAAATAATGATCTGTGACATTTAAATTTTGTATAATATGTTACTATACATAAATATCTTGCGATATTGACCCTAATAAATCAAAGTCAGGGGGTCGTGACTCGAAACAATATTATTTCATTTTAATTCATTTTAAAATATAATATTAAATTAAAATGATAGGTTTAAAAAGGGATAATATTTAATAAGTTTTCTTGTTCCTTTTCAGTATGTGAGAACAACCGGTTCTTCTTCTAAATCTAAACAGCCAATTTCGAATTGTCTTTCGCCCGTATTTCGAGAGCACACTCCAGAAGAAGAATGCTTGGTAAGTTATCATATACCAACATATTATACAATAGCTTAAACGTTCAATTTATATTTTAATAATTTTGTTTTAATAACATATCGGGTGTTGTTTACTACATAAATTATCAAATTGTATGATTTGATAAAATCTCTTTAATCTATGTATATTAATCTATTTAATATAAAGCTAAATGAAAATGGAAATTTCATAAATAGGTGCACGATATATTTCGTTCCTTATGTTTCGATTGATACAGGGAAAAGTGAGATAAGAATATTATAAACGAAGATAAGTAGGTAGGACCAAAGATCAATAGATTACGTAATTATTTAATATACTATAGATATTGGGTTTTAGCTTCATTTAGAATAGTACATAATTGGAAATGAGCGATAACTTACTCATTAATTGTGTTTCAAATTTTGTAATAAAATAATATTTTTTTAAATCTAAGCCATATATCATTGTTTCACACAATTACACATGCGCATAATAATATTAATGCTAATAAAACCCTTTTGAGGCCATTTTATATATTCTATGTTGTGCATATATCATAGACTAACAATGCAATATATGCGTGCATTGCATAATGTTGTGAGTGTAGTATATATTATGCAGGTGAAACGTGCAGCATAATGTTTGTAATCATTAGTGATTGGCATTATGTCACTAATGCTTTTCCAATGTGAAATATAATTATTTTGAATGACTAAACGCAGGTATTTAGGTACTAAATAATCTCTGTGCCATGTAGTCATAATAAGCTTGGATAATGAAATTGGTTATTAAAGTATTATTATTAATATATATATTATTATAATGTTATAGGTATATACTTAATGGCATCATGCATTACATTATGATTTGCGCAGACTAAATTTGCGTAAATTTTAGATACTAAATTCTAATATGTACTATTTCCTGATTTTACATTTGCAGTATGGACTCCGTGTAAAAATATGATAATACTAGTATTGTAATAATAATACTATATGGCAATACTAGTATTATAATAATAATAATTAATAAACAGAATTTCGAAATACGAATAAAATAGGTATATTTTACAATTTACAATTCTACTCAATGATTGCGATATTATGATTAAATGCTTACAACTTTTTATGTAATTTACTTATTGTAAATTAAATAAATTTAAATGTCATATGTAGATAATTATTACCTACAACGTCATACATTATTTCCAGTAATAATTAATTATAGGCCTTCTTTTTATCTTGTAGTTTTCAGTGGATGATCAGCCACCTCAGCAACAATATTTGGTGACAACCAGCGATGGCTGCTATGGGCCAGAACCGCCCTTTACTAAAGGGAACAGGAGCAGACTGCCCCAAACCGGCGGTGGAGAGGGTACCACCTTGAATCCACCACATGAGTACCTTTTGAAAGTAATCACTCCTCCCCCTTGTTTAGCCAATGCTGAGTTAGTCCAAGCTTACAACAGCACATCGCTTCAGCAATCCTGCGCTTCTTCAACAAATCCGAGCTCACCGCCGATTGTTGTCATTAGAAAACAACGCTTCACTCGGAAGAGACCCGGTGTCACTAGCAACGAACCTCAGCTACCGTTGGCAGGGCCGCTAAATAAACCGACGGATAAGGAACAACAACAGCAGGCTCCCTCAAAAATGCGTCCACGTAAAACGATTCCATCAACCACAGCCACAACTGGTAATAGTCGTGTTCCAGTTGCCAAGGTAGCAACAAATAATAACAACATTGTTGCGGTACCAGGGTCAAATAACCGAGGTACCGGTGTTGGCCGCTGTCGTCCTCTTTCTCAGCCTCCACCGACCCGCGGTTACCGTAGCAACAGTAGTGGTGGCGTTAAAGGAAGTGCTGCACTTGTCACCACCGCACCCTCGCCGCCTCCACCCATTCCGCCGCGAACTACCTCGCGTGTTCCCATGCCAACCGCGTCTGTGAGTGGTCGACGACTCTCGGTTCCCCGAGTTATGACGTCATCAACCAATCAAAATAGTACTGGCCAGTCCAGAATTCCAGCTCTATCGCCAACTCGTGCGGCTGCAAAGGTAAGATTATTATGAAAAAGTTAAAGATCCTAAGTCGTCTTTCTGGAATACCTTAGACTGAAATAAATAAAGTAACTTTCATTTGTTATATTTTGAACTCTTTCCTTTTTTGATAACTATTAAGTGTTGGTGATTTAAAATTTAAACATTTATGATTACATTCAAAAAGACTCATAAAACTACAATCTATTCATAAAGCACGGTTTACATAATATTATGTTATAAGTATTAGTAAAAATACAATTGATTGTATTGGATCACTAAAATATTTCTGATATCGATATAAGGTATCTTGTTCCACAATAAAAAAAGTAACAATGAACATTTAATTTCTTTTAAATCTACTCGTTTATCTGGGAATCCTCGTTATATAAACTTTTAATTAATAATAATAATATATAATATATAATACAATACTATATAATATCTGATATATATACCCATGAATAATATAAACTTTTAATTAATAGTAATATATAATACAATACTATATAATATCTGATATATATACCCATGAATAATATAGATATTGTGTACGCCTAATATTGCGGGTAAACCTTTCTAATATAAGTTCTATTATTTTTTCCGTTTATATTAATGTATCCATTTAGAATGTAACTTCGATATTTACACATGTGTCAAGTATTTATCTTTCATTTTCTGTCTATTCTTTTGCAGCGAATCCCCGGCCAAGCAGGTCTCAGAACAGACGCTCGACCACACAGCCAGCACGGCAGCAGCTCCACAGGCCTCATGACATGCAGTGCAACAGAAACCGTATACGATCCAGTACCCGAGGACGGAGGGGCTGTGAGTCTTATCGATCTGCTCACTACAAGTGACCTGGCCCTCACCACGGGCGGAGCACCTCCTCCCCCTCCCAACACCCGCTTCCGGGAGGAGTTTTTGCGTCTATGCCAACCTATAGGTGGGAGTGGTCGCCTTGATAACGCCACAAACTTCTCTCATCACCAGCAACAGCAAAAAGATATGCTTAGTCAGATAGGGCAATTGGCGCAGACTGTGACGGATATCCAGGCCTGCCTTAACGGCTTCACGCCCGTCAGTTCACCAACTTCCTCGCTGCATAGCAATGGGTCACGTGACCTTTACATTGACGATGACCTTGACACTCAACCGGACATCTTCGGGTTCGAAGAAATGGGAGGGGCTGGCTCTGTCTCGCCCACATCCTCTACGGCCGCGGCAGCCCTCCACGAATTTGACGATACACTCGACGGTTACTGTTTCCATGGCGATGATGACGTGCTCTTATTGCCAGGTAATGCGGTAGGTCCGGAGGAGGCCCAGAGATTTATGGACGAGCTGGAGTGCTTCCAAGAGCCGGGACATCGTATATAAAGTTTCTTCTTCCAAGTTTCAAAGTCATAGGTGATCTTTACCTATACAACTCTTATTTTGTATACAACTTTCTTTCTGTTCGGCTGATTTTAAACTGATTAAATGTATTTAAAAAAATAACACGTCTCCACTTACTTCCTTGCCAAAATTCTTTCTCAATTTTAAATTCATGCACGTGTATATTAAAAAATATATATCGACTTTTTAAAATTTATTATGTATATATATATTATATACATTTGTTAAGTATTCTCGTTATGTTTCCGTCTCTTTAGTTAGAATATTCTGTTCATCTTTTGCTATGAAGTTTTCTGAGTTGTAATGTTTAAAAAATATTGATAGTATTTTGTGCTGTATATTAATTGTTATGGTACGTATTATATATATACTATTGTTAAAATGACATTTCTTCTCAAACTCATCCTTCTCAGGTAAGCAGCGCCACTCAGTCACATGTTAAATATCCTGTATTATATAAATACTGGGTATTATTCTGTGACTTATACTTTGTTCGATACTTAATTTTTCTAAATATGGCAAATAATTCTAAGGGTAGACTATGTTTGCTATTATTACGATTTATGAATTTTGATATGTAAATTCGACTCAAATCTCAGCACTTTACCCTGCCCCATTTCCTGTTCTTTACAACTACCATTGTAGTATTCTTATCAGCTCTTTATACTAAATAGTATCTTATTGAATTGTACCTATACTCTTAATTTCAAAATCGCTGTGAACGATTCTCTTTGGATTGTATAATATGTATTTCATCTTTTTATACTTACATATATGTACCTATACATAGCAATAACCAGTTATTTTGGATTTAAAGATGTATTGTTGATGGAAATGTATATTTAAATATATTTCATTTGTTAAACTTTATATGAATGTCAATATTTGTTATTTGATTCAACATGTAACTGGGATTAAATAACTATCTCTTTTAAATACTTAAAATTCATCGCTATATATGTACTATATATTAACTCTTATCATGATACTTTTTTTTGGCGTAGAAGACTTTGATATTTCTGATTAGTTAAGATTATCGATTGAAACATTTTATTGACATTACAACAAAATTCAATTTTTTCACTCATAATTTTGAAATGTGAAGCACAAAATATGATCCCATTGTTATAGTGTCTATATATTTCAAATATCTAGAAATCTACAAAACCGATGGAAATGAAAGTCAATTTCGTTTTGTAGTGAGCACTGTACGGAGATTATATGAGCTTATAATAGAGTGTATTTATTACTAAATATCACAAAATTATTATATTTATTTACATCAACTAAGTAATAGTTTAAAATATTATCGTTTTTTTTTACAAATTATACATACCTTTGAATATATCCTTTGCGTGATTTCATAATTATTCTATTGTTTTTATACTGTGCTTGGTATATATAAAAGGCAACTAAGAATGTCTACTTGACGTAAGTGCTAATACTCAACCTGACTTCGCACAAATAAAGCAAACCATATGCAAACCGTACTGCTATGAACCTAAAATATAAATATGACCCTTATACGTATGTACTCTATAAAAGTAAGTCACACGTCACCATATATAGCGCCATTCCTATAGCACTTCAAATGCTGGTTACACAATTTTGTTATAATCTGATCTTTAAGTCTCTGTGTATATAGGATTTATGAAATTGATTTTGCGAATTGTAATAAATGTATTAGTACCTATATACTCAAAATTAGGTTTTGAATAACAGACCTTAAAAACGTTAAAATAAAAACTGCTAAAAGTGTCATTCAATTAAGTTACTGAAATGATATGCATACAAATAAATAATCATAATATATTATGAAATTATTATATATTTTGAAATAGGTACGAGAGTGAAAGAGTCACAAAAGATGTTCGTGTCTTTATACAAATATATTATTTATGAATAATATAATTTCATATATTATACAAGTTCGCATATATACACATATACACACACGTTCAAACTGGCTTGTACTGGGCATCATGCAGATATGGATATATACACATTATGTATATCCTTAGAAAAATATATGAATCAATATCAACAGGCAGAAATTTGTTAATATACTGATATGTCTGGAAATATCTTAACCTAAATGTGTTAGTCTATATGTTCAAATATATTTGTTAATTGCATAAAAACAGGAGTACATTTATCTCATGTATCTCCCATATTATAAAATATTTTTGAAGAATTCAATATTTGTAAGAAGTCATGTCAAGAAATAATTTTTATACAAAATATATAGGTATACGAATATAAAAATTTCCATTAAGTAGTAACCATTTACTGCTATAAGTTTAATAAATTTGAAGTCATTTTCATTAAACCTAATTATAACTATAATAATATGTATAAAATATCCGAGAGTTATTTATTTCATGTATGGATATATTTCATTGATGCTTTCAAAGTTATTCTTTTTAAGAAAGCTTACAATTTTTTTTAATAGTATAAACGTCTCAAGAATTGCCGCTTTAAATATGTATTTATATTGGTTATTATATACGTGCAATTATCTATTATATCTATTACCATTCAAAATTCGGGTATAAAATTTGTGGTCATGTCATCAATTAAAACTGGAAATTTTGATCAGAATTATTCAAGTGTTATTGAAGGTTACAAAAGTCTCCTGTTAAGTCTTTCTCGGTAATAAACAAATTCCAATCACCTTATGCCGGTGACTTTAACCTTAAACATAAAGTCAAGTACAAAGGCTATAGTGCATTTAAAGTGGAAAATCTGGTTATATCTTATATATATATACTGCACAATTGCCAAAACTAACTTACATATCGCAAAAGAAAAATATTTAATAAAGAAATAATTCGTTAAGATATGGTATTGAAATTATTTCTAATATATAGCCTATTAGTATATATGCCAAAAGTGTATAATTTATAAATATGTATTAAGATGTGCTATGTTCACCCTGGATGTATAATTATTTAATAAATTATTAAACTTTTCGATTTAAAAATGCACAAAAATGTATATTTTTTAATTTACAAATATTATATATATGAAAATTGTGCACCGAAATATGATTGAAAATAGAATAAACTGGCAAATTGAACGCCATTTTTTCTAACATAATACATTCTATATGATTTCTAATTTTTTTAGCTTTACCTAGTTACTTTTCATTGTTGTTATTGAAATCAATAAATTTTGGTGTATTAATAATTCAAATATTATTTTTAATAAGTTAATATTTAAGGATACATTAATTTTAAAAATATGCACGGGTGACAAAAATTCATATATATCTAAGTTATTTAGATTATAATAATCCATTGCGCTTGTAAAATAAAAACGAGTTTTCTTTAAAAAGTTTTATTTGGTGAGTTTATGTTTGGTTTTAAGCGAAAAGTTTTAGTTTTGTCTTAGTCTTAGTCTTAAGAAGGAGTCATTAAAACTTTTTACAGATTAAAAACCTTAAGACGGTCTTAAAACTTTCTTGAAACGGTTTTAAAACTTTCTTAAGACAGTCTTAAAACTTTCTGTATATGATAACAAAACAGATTTTTGTTGTTTTAATAAGTGTTGAAAGTGCACATACAAGAAACACATTCAATTATTTCAAGATTAATAACTTTTCATGTTTTCACTACCTTTTTATTAATTTCTAAATCTATTTTTTTACAAAATGACAAATCGATATAATTAGACAACTGATTATTCAGTTAATTTACTGAAATATCTTATTGGTCATCATTATTAATTTTTGACAGCAAAAAAAACAATAATGCATTAAATTTTATGAGAAAGGTGCCATTTTGATCAGTGGGGGGTGTGCGAAGGAAAAATTATATTAATATTTTTTATATAACAAAATATCTATATATATAGTATGACATATATATTATTATTATATATCATTAAGCTGGCACTTTATTATGTTATAAAAAATGTATTCATGTATTTAATTTTTAGGTTTTCAGAAAGCAAAGTGCCAGGGGTGCTGTACCTACACCGGCCCTGTTTTTTTTGCGGAGGGCGTGTGACTAGTCGAAATATTAGACACTTTAAATTTATAGTGGACTTTTGCTATTTTCTGTTTCATTTGTTTATGACTGAAAATATGAAAATATAAAGAGTTGAATATTGTATAATTGTTTTAGTTTATTTAAAATGTTCTTCTGCGTGTGTATAGAACATCTATAGATTTTTCTTTTGCATGTTGCAACTATACACATATCATTTTTACGCATGTAAATACCTAAACGTTTTAGACATTTCAGAAATTTAAATACCTATTAGAGCTACACAGTAAAAAAATGCCTTTTCAAAATAATTAACTTCGATTACATATAAACTATCTATGTTTAATAAAGTTTAACAATATATATATTATTATAGCACATCAAATATACCAACACTGTAACTCCCCAAAATGAAAGACACTTATTTAACAGCAACATACATTTTTAGAGATCCTACATAGGCAATCATTTTAAACTATAGAAAACTAATAATACTAATATAATTGGTTTGCTATTAAACGGTTCCGTAAACTATTATAGAAGGCACAAATTACACACAAATAAATAGGTATACTTGTAGGTATATAATTATAATTATAATTATGAGATTAAGTTTGTTTTTTTGTAAACACACAGTTTCACACCTACTTATTTCGTATGTGTTCTGAAAACCAAAGTAGGTATGTCATTCTTTTTGGCTATATATATATACCTATAGATCATATAGAAAATGTAATTAGAAAACAGTTCCAACTTCATATTCTAACTCCACAACAGCAGCTGTAGTGTTATGGAAAATAAAAGGTTTAAGATTTATTTTTATAAAAAAATATTTCCCAATTTAAAAATGTCATAAAAACATTTTTTTATTCACGCTCTAAAGTATACTTTAACTATAATTTGACTACGGCGCATAGATTGAAAACTGCCGCTATATTTATTTTAAGGTAGTTAGGTAGGTATATGATTGCTTTTAAACGCAGAAATGTAGGAGTTAATATCTAAAGAAGTATTAAATTTCTATGATTAAAGTCATAGAATTAGGTGTAAGTAACGATAGATTAAGTATTTTATTTATTTGGATAGAGAATATGATAATCTCTAATTATGTATTATACTATTTTCTCTATGCAGCATTCATAGCTGAAGAAGCGTGGTAAGAAGAATACAACGCTGGGAATTCCACAATAACCTTAGTTAATTTTCCAGCACGCGTAAAACGTGTGCTCTTTTCATTCTTAGAGTTCTATTGATTGCTCTATTGTCCAATCATACTTGTCGAGACATTTCGTCATCACTAATATCTCTAATTTGGGTATAAATACAATACGTTCGTATGTTGTTAACTTGTCTTCTGCTTTCAGTAGCTTGTTTTTCTTGTTCATATTTATACATTCAGAAGATGTCAGCTCTTATAAATGAAAAAAGGAAAGTTATTACTTTTGCAGCTGGCCCTGCAAAACTTCCACAAGAGGTGAGTTTATTTGCATTGCAAAAATTGGTTTCTGAATTAAATATGAATAGTTTAGGTGCTTTAGATGTATTACTGGTTTAATATAATAGTGTGTTATTTGTTGCCGAGTTATCGCCCGACTTGACATGACCTACAATTTTTGGCTTCTAAGTCATAAATATGTTTATAAAATTCCATTTATAAAAAACAGATTATTAGGAAAAACTTTTACTAAATAATTAAACTTTAATCTTTATTTCGTCGAGTGCTAATACAACCCATTGCCATACAACCCATTGATAATAGTACCTATATACTAACAGGTACTACCAAACGGCCCCAGTGCCTAATGTCAATATTTAATATTATATTATGGTTATTTATATTAAAGCTCATTAAATTAGTCAAGGAAATATATTTGTTATGCATAAAGTACTAAATAAAGCATGCTTCTAAATTACTTATTTATTTCTTCAACTTCCATATATATATTTACTTTGATTTCTTGCGAAATCAACACTCACTAGTCTTTTTCATGAGATAGTTCTTTACAAATACCTATAGAATAAAGATTGGCATGCAATTTTAAAATTAAATCTTAGTTTAAAATGTTTTTAAAGATTGCTTACTACCTACAATAATAACAAATAATTATATTTAAACCTATAATAAAATCGTTTTTAGGTACTGCTAAAAGCACAAACTGAACTGCTCCATTATGGCGAGACAGGACACAGTATCTTAGAGATGTCCCATCGATCAGCCGATTTCTCTCAGATCCTCGACTCTACAGAAACGCATCTTCGTGACCTTCTCTGTGTTCCGGACAACTACAAGATCCTATTCATGCAGGGCGGAGGAAGCGGTCAGTTCTCTGCTGTCCCTCTCAATTTGATCAGTCTAAAACCTAGCCACAAGGCGGACTACATTGTCACTGGGACATGGTCTGCAAAGGCCGCTTCTGAGGCTTCTAAATACGGCAACATTCGACAGGTCTTCCCCAAATTAGACTCCCATACTCGTAAGTGGATTTTGTTCATTCTTTATAATATTCAATTCTGATATATACACAATAATATTATATTACCTCACGCTTTATACCTATCGTAAATATAAGCTTTGTATAGTAATATGTGTATAAAGTGTTACCTACAATAATAGTACCTACTTGTGTGTTCAATGAATGACATGACCGATATTTTTATGTTAAATCTTAAACACCCAAGTTTTGTATACTTAATCTAACAAGTTATAAATATATCTCATTTTTAGAGTAAAATGGACGGCTAACTATATGTTTGTGAAGAACAAAACTTATATTGTTAGAATCGCCGGGAAAAACTAAATAAAATAAGGTTGGCTCTTTTAAAAACTTTTAAACATAATGTTATACTATTTGTAAACAAAATGATATGATTTTGCACAATATAACATGTGAAATTGAATTCTGAATAGTTCCTATGTTCGCTGCCTTTAACATAGTCACCAAGTCCATTTTTATTAACACGTCAGCTATTGACTACTGCCACTCTAGGTATAGGTATAGTGTAATTCCATCTCTTTGATATATATATTATGTATCACTAGAAATTATAATAGTGTACCTAATTTAAATATAACGCTTAATTATTGAAGTTTTGGTGGTAAGTATTTGCTGACTTATTTTATTTAGTAGGCCTTTTCATGTTTCTGATTATGCTCGGTTGTTCATGTTACGCATATTATAATATGTAATTCAGACGATTTAAATAGTCAAATCTGATTATCATATCCGAAAATATAAAATCTTATCGGCTATTTTGGTTATTGGAAATTTGTCAGTTTAAATAACCACATCATAATTATGGTAACCGAACACATGAAATTGAAACGGTTATGTACAATTATTGAAAATTGTTATAGATGATATTACCCAGAAAAATACAATAACCGATAATATTATAGTAATGGAAACCTTTTTATCATTTATTATTATTTATCGTAATTATTATTTTATTTCACGTACGTAATATTATATATATATATTATATTGTAAGGTACTAATAGTGTAGAATATAATAATTTATAAAATATAAGTATATGTGTGGAAATAAATAATGCATTGATGATTGATACCATTTGCGTGGAGGATAATTATAATATCATTTATACAGTTGTGGATTTGTATTGAACAATTAAGTTTTATTAGTTGCTATTAGCATTTATTGATTGGACACTATAATTATAAATTAGGTGCTCGTATTAGAAAACTAAAGCCAAAGACAATTATTATATATGTATAAGTGTGGTGACGTCTATTTTATCTTGAATTATATTAATATAGCAACTATTTGGAATAAAAATGACCGATCCCGTCGTTAAAACTACCTGTTGTCTAGGCTATAATAACTACATTAATAGGGTTATTTCAATGAATAATTAATGAATAAATGAGCATAACCGATGCAATTTAATGTTTTTTATTATGCCAACATAGATTAATTATTATAACCTTTAAAATTGCCGGTTAGTGGTTTATTATAGACAATCATCTCGTTATGATTATTATATCATAAATTAGCTAAAATAATGTTATTATAAACCGAGAATAATCGGAAATATGAAAAGGCCTGTAGTGTGTCCAATTCTTTCTATAATAGAATAAATTTTACTAATATTTTCATGTTACTCTGATTATAAAAAATGTTCAATGATGCTGACGCATGTAAGTATATTTGTAAGAAAATTTAATTTTCAGTAAGAAAATTTTCGAATAAACACATTAATTAAAAATGTTCTCTAAATATAAAAACACCAAAGCGTAATTTTGACGGTTAATAGGAATATGTTACTGTGCATATATGATACTTTTCAAGAAAGGATTATTTGATATTTATGCAGTTAATAATTGCTACTTATTACATTCTTAAAATATTTCCATATAAAATATAAAATTCTTCCCTACTGTATTAGCTTATAAACCGGAATTCAACTATTAATTATTATAATTATGCTAACTATGCATATATGTTTAGACACATGCTATCCGCATGATAGTTCATTTTGAACTATCTTTTTGTTCATTTTGAACTATCTTTTTGTTCATTTTGAACTATCTTTTTGTTCATTCTTTCATGAACATACATATATTACAATTAATGTATATTGCATATTATATTATATAAATGCGTATGGGAATTATTGTTTTCGGAATAGTACATTTTATAGTTAAATGCATCTATTATATATGTATATATGATATATGTGCATTTCGTTTTGTTGTGGTACAACAAATATAATATGAATGATATGTATTCATAGGCCCGTAGTTATAAAGATAGGGGCCGGTAGTTATAAAAGGAACTCCTACCTAGGAAACTCTTGATTTGGGGGAACTCCTACCTTTTGGGAGTTATAAAAGATTCTACCTAGGAACTCCTAGGTAGGAACTCCTTCCAAACCAAAAATCAATAAAAAGTTCTAAAAT
>JAYRBW010099537.1:0-19796 GCA_036023295.1 Invenusta paracnida
AGTTATTGTTGTAATTATATTTTCAGACAAACATTTGTATGGCTCACATTTGACATTTCATGCCTTTTGAACACTATTGTATAATGTGTTTAAGTTATACTCTGATTTAGTGTTTTGTAATTCAATTTCAGTAAATTAGAATTATCTATGTTTGTGTAATAAATATATGATTTGTATATTTGGAATTTTGATACAATAAAAATCTATATATTGTGGTTCAGTATTTTTGAACCGCAATATACAAAACTGGAAATTGCAGTTCAATAAAAATATATGGAGAGATAGGCGGAACATAACACAATGCATATTTTCTGAAATACAATTGATTTATTTTTCTGAAATACATTTGATGTTTTCTGAAATTAAAAATCTTTTTCTGAATTATATTTGATATTTTCTTAAAATAATTGGATGATTTCTTAAATGCATGATATATCTGAAATACATTTAACGAAATCTGAAAAACTTTTGACTTTTTCTGAAATACTCTTGAAAAAGGAGATTGACAATCAAAGAAAAGTCTATTTCAAAGTTTGGTTTTCGATCGCCGCTATTGTATCGGAATTTTTCCTATGCTTTACATTAGTCTTGCGAGGCAATCAATGTTTAAATGCCTCGCAAGATTAAAGCAAAACATAGGAATATCCGATAAAATGGCGGCGATTAAATTCACTTTTGACTTTCTTGGATTGTCGATCTACATATTTAAATACCTAAATATTTAATATATTATATCTATGGCCCATTCTATGTCTATAAAATACAACACATATCTATGGTTGATATAATATACATTTAAATAAAATTTGGAATAAAGTATTTTAATATTTATAATAAACTATTAATGCAATAAACATTCAATTAAGATTAAGATTCATAAGTTTTTATTAAGATTATGATTCTAAATATACAGCCATAATGAAAGTGTTTCCATCATAATATTTTTAATAAAACTACTAAATTTTGTTCTAATTAGTAACCCAGTGAACCCTATTTTGAGATTATAGAATTAATTTGAAGTTTTTACACAAAATTGTAGTGCTTAGATTGTTATTTATTTATTTATTTATTGTAATTTTGTACAATTAAAATCTTTATTCAACTAATTATTCTGTATAATATGAAGTCTATCCCTAATATCTTTCTATGAATTCTAAAAACAATCTTACATAAGAGTTTTAAATAATAATAATATAAACTTGTAAAATACTGTAATTGTTCAATTGAGTTGGTTGTAAATTTCAATTCATTTTGTACAATGGCGATGATCATGTAATGACCGCAATATTTCTTATTTAACCTGATAATGACACAATTCTGTCATTGATTCATGAGACAAAATACTCTTATTGATTAACTTACCGTTTAGTACCATTTTCGTTGCTATGCCAGCGGGTAGACCGACAGTCTTGGCCATAGCTAGGTAGCCCCCAGGTTCTCCATACACCACCATTCGAATGTCTCGATGCTCGACCTCGCGGTTAGGCCACTGGATGCCGACACTATGTGTCATGATGATCACATCCCGTTCATTAGGACCTGCAGTCAATAAAATGTGTAAGCAATAATTAAACAATAACGTCTTGTACTAAGCCCTTATCTTCCAGATAATCTACAAAAGAAGGGAAAAATTTATTTCCCAACAACATATAAGCTTTTATCTGAATCATTTCAAAGGAAACATTGATCAAAAGTTCTAAATATTAAACATTAATAGCACTATAGACACCACTTAATTTTATAGAATTTTATAAAACATGTGCTTAATAATTGAGCGTTTTTTCACCCAAAAGCGACATTTCGCTTAAATGTATTTCATATTCTAACATACAAAAGTAATATTTATCGCAAATGATATTATGACATATTTGAAGGATGTCTCTAATAACCTAGCTTCTTGCATAATATCCTCGATTATTTATTTGAATAATTTATTGATAGTACGTTAATTTGTACTATCATATATTATTGAAAAGGGTAAAAATATATTTTAGATATTAATTTAAGTGTAGATGCATATTGCCATTCTAATTATAGCCATTTATAAATGTATGTACAGTATAAAACAAATTGTAAATTATCCTAATTTAGTAGATTGCACAAAACTATAATAATAAACATAACAACTACTATAATTAAATGTAAATATAGTATTGATTAAATAGAATAAACTAAATATAGTTCACATCAAGTTCGAAAACAAAACCAAGGATAAAACGATAATTTGTTACGAATAAAATATTATCAATGAATATCTGTTCAGCATTCGTCTCAAATAACTTTATCAACACTGAGTTCAGTGAAAAATTATTGAACAAATTGAATTTTATAAAATAGCTCGCTTACGAAAATATTTTATATTATTTGAATATTATTTTATATTCGTTGTGTCATTACAAAGAACCCACTGTAGGCAAGTTGTTTGGCTAAATATGCAGAAAGTGTGGCCAACGGGGATCCACGCTTGTCAATTGGCTCATTCGAAAACATCCCAAGACTGAAATAATTGATAAAAAGAATAAATCAGAGTCAAAATCGTAGTTATTCCATAAAACAACAATGTTTCTAATAATAGCGTACACCGTAATATGAAAAGTATAATGTTTTTTAATATTACACTTACCACTAACACAAACTACCACTTTGGTACAATATCAGGTTATACATATTTAAAATACATTATTTAATCCTTACATAGGTATGTACTATTGTATTTTTTCTTATAGATGTTTTTACTATAACGTTTATTATAAAATTCAAACATTATATAATATACATGTTTAGAAACAAATTAAATGTAATAAAGTATCATTGTAAATGTGCAACAAACGGATATAGGTACGTATTATGTATAAGTATAACTATGTTATTTAGTTAGTAATTCAGTTATTTAGTGAGTTAGTTAGGGTAGTTATTAGTTAATTAGAAATAACAGATTAATAAATATAAATATAAATATTTATATTTACATTAAAAAAGAAGAATTTTAATTTTAAATGTATACATATAAAACAGTAATATAATATGAATAAATTTCAATAATTAAAAGTAGGTTAATAACCATAGGGTATATTTTTACAGAAATAAATAAAATTTATGTATACTCATCAAATCTGTTATAAAAACTGAAATATAGATACAAAATGTTAACCAATAATTAAAATTACGAAATAAAAATTAAATTTCATGCAACTGTGGAAACATTATTCTATCCAAATATATTTATCAGCTTAATAAGAAACAAAAATATTCCATATAATGAATGTATTTAAATTATAGCTATGATGTCTAGTAAAGCATGAAGTAGTTTTAACTTACAATAAAGGATGAAGCCTTCATTTAATATTTATAGGATATGATTATAGTATATGTATAAATATTTATAAGTAATTTTTTAATTAAATGAATAGATAAGTTAGAAATAATTGAAATATATGTAATGCTAGAATATATAAGTTTCTCACTCGTCCAAGCAGTCGAATTTTAATCGGTCCTCTCCCAATCGCTCAAAAACGGCATCTTTCAAGGTCCCGGTAAAAACGTCCTTGCTAATTCCCATCAGTGTGGAAATGAACTCTTTCTATAAGGGTAAAAGGAGAATACAAGTATGCTATTATATCTAATATTTTAAGTTTTTCTGTGATATATCTTATTAAATTTTACAGTAATATACAGTATGTATTATACGTACATTAAATACTTTTTGTGTAATTGGAAGAGCAATAAAAATTGATGGAATTTAGATACCTGTAAGGAATAGGAATTAACATTAAGGAATATGTTAATATCTCAGGTTAAAAACGCATTAACTTAAAAATGTTTCGCATAATATTTACCTGATTCAAATATGAAATTAAATACCCCTGTTTTTTTAACAATCTGCATAGATGAAGAGTTTGTTTTATGGATCGTACTGATTAACACTCTGACTTTTAAAGAAAATGTCTATCGTTTCGAAAATGGCACAAATCGAAAGATTTAGTCTATACACATATTTGCATTATAGTCAAAATAACTTTATACTCGTAATACATTAATAGACATTAAACTTATTTTATTTTATGCTTCTATAAATGTAGATTTCAAGATACAATTTGAAATTACTGGCTATGGTAAGTTTAAAATAGAATGGTTAATGGTATTTTTAAATGAAGAGGGTATCTGAGGAAACAATACAGAAAACTGTAAAATACCATTAAACTGAAGGCTTTAAAAAATAATCAAATATTTGAAACTCAACACTTTAATATTAATATTAAAAAAACATTTAGTTTTTCTTTGAAATTGAAAATTACTGTAATTCATAAGTTTTAAAAAATAATTATGTCAACTGTCACTTACAAGTTACAAGTCACTAACTATCACTTATTGATAAATTCAAGCTTCTGCACAACCATTTTGAGAATAAATTTATACTTAACTAGTCGTCTTTGATTTCCGAAATTCTTTAGAGAATGAACATATGTTGTCAATATTAATATTTCTACCAGAATTAATAGATATTATATGTGAATAATATTATAAACCCATTGTAACTTAAATCAGAATTTTCGCCATTTAAAATATATTTAGAACTCACATTAAATGATGAATTTTATACTTTAATAAATTACTGACTACAGAATCTCATGACTCACCTATACTTTATACTTTTCAGAATGTAATTAATTTTTTTTGTGATGCATTATTGATTGAGAATGCATAAAATGATAATGTTATATTTCATTCAAACAAAAATTTAATTATTGCTAATTTTTTAAATGATTTTACAGTTTATAGATTTTTCGGACCACGTAAATAAAAACTCGTAAATCATGCTGATTCCTCCCCTAAAACTATGTTTGTACACATTTCAACTCTAAATCACTATATACATACTTAATGTGTTTAATATTCTTGTAATCTTCATTATTATTGCTCCAAAAATATGGTCCAAGTCTGTTAAAAAATGTTCCATAAATATATGTCTACTGAAACTATTATACTTAATATCTACGAGTTAAACATTCGTTTTACTTACTCTTTCCTCAAATTACTCGATATAAGCTATAAGCTCGATCAACTATGGAATTTTTTCTCAGTTTTTCGCATATTCTAAACATTTCATTTCCAATAAAATTTACATTTGTCGCAGAAATATAACTATTTCAGACATTTTCATGAGTAAAGGCTTCTAGCACTTTTGCTTATTGTATACCTGGATTTGACTTCAATATTTTATATTTATCTCTAAATTAAACCATTATTACTATATTTTGAATAAATTCTCTAAATAAAGAGTTGGCAGTAAAAGTTTCTCTCTCCTCACCCAGGTGATATCTGGACCGCTGGGATGAAGACTAGAGTGCGGATCTGTGCTTAGTAGACCCAACTGGATAAGACCCCACATGGCATCAGTGAAGCCCTTGTAGCGTAGGGTACCTCGAATGACAGTTTTGCAACCCTCTAAACCGTACTTGGTTGCATAAACAGTTGAGTCCCGGTTTGGGTAGCCTACGATGTTGAAACCGGGCAGGATCTTCATCTCGTGAGCGTTGAGCATTAATTCGCCACCCTCGCGAATTTCCATAATCTGAGAAAGGAGTGAAAAAGAGTGGATGGCTGCGTGAAGATTAACGCTTACAAACTCATTCAAATTGATATATATATATATTCTTATTATTTGTTATGATGTGTATCATTGAGTAATACTATTTGTTAGCATCACAAACTTTGAAAGATAATATCTTTCAAAGTTTGTGATGTTAACAAATAGTTTTTTTCTGGGATGGATCCCAATGTGCATATTTCTGGGATGGATCCCTATGTGCATATTTCTGGGATGGATCCCTATGTGCATATTTCTGGGATGGATCCCTATGTGCATATTTCTGGGATGATCCTATGTGTGCATATTTTTAGGAGGGATTTATAAGTGGACAATTTCAATTACCTGAGCTGTCCGCTTTAATTATCTCACATTTTTGATAATACCTAAGAATAAGAAATAAACCTTTTACAAACAATATCAATATTTTCTCTTTAAGATAATAGAAATTTTATCGATCCTTATTGACATTGGGAATACATATTGGGTATAAATTTTTCTTGTATAAATTTATATCTCAATTACTCTGCCTAATGTCATACATGGAATTCAGTCTTGACCTTCTTACCTTGCCCTGATCAATATACTTGGCCGGATTGATAGCGGTAATGAGCGCTGATTCAGGACTCCAGCTGAACTTGTAGCGGAGTGCATTCTCTGAGCATTCCGGTGCTGGCAAGCCACCGGTGTATGAGGTGTAAGAGAAGATATTACCGCCGTTCTGTCGAATATCATCGAAACAGTCCATGGCGAGCATGTGATCAATACCCGGGTCCAAACCAACCTCATTCACTACTGTAATGCCGGCCTCTTTTGCCCTGAAAGTGAAAACCGGGAAACAAATGTTAAATAGAATGTGTATAACTTAAGGTTTATCTCTATTCAGAAAAGCCGATATTTTATTTAAATGCATGTACTTATTACATCTGGTAAAGATACTATAAAATAATTAAAAGTTAAAATATATTTTAAATACTGTCATGAAAAATTGTCAATTACTAGATTTATTAATCAATAGTCATATATCATTAAAATGTTATTTTTATGTTGGAAAAAGTTAACATATGTAATTAAAGGAAAGTTAACGAAGTTATTTACATCTTATTTTGAAACGTATGTATAAAATATGTATATTAACATATTTTAATTTAATGTTTGTTTAATTAATTTTTGGATAACCTTATAATACAAACATATTATATACGATTTTTTTTAAATTAACAGTTCTATGTATATTCCTTTCCTTATACTTATACTTATTTATGACAGCGCAATTTAATGTTTATGAGTACTAATTATACCCTAGTTCTATGGATGAAATTATACTTTTATATATAAGTTTAAATTAACAACATAGTTACATAAAAATATAAAAATGATACTACAATTAAAAAGAGTATAAATCAAGTGAAATTAGTATTCTTACTGTTTTCCGAGATGTGCCAATTCAGGAGTGCAGTAACTTGCAGTAACCATGTGCTTCTTGTATTCAATGCACCGCTTCATAACCTGCGGGTGGTACTTGTATGGAAGCATGCTCACCACTAGATCATGCGATTGAATCAGTTTATTGATCCTCTCTTCGTCATTAATGATATCAATAACTTCCGGTGTCGTGTTCCTCACTTTGTCGGCAGCTGCCATAGCCTCCGTCTTCGAATCAGAAGCTAAAAATTTCATTTTAAAGGTAGAATCAAATATAAGCAACATTTTTTCAATAATTATTATTGTACATTAATACGAAAATAAAACTCTCCAGTGAAAGAATCTCGCAATAAATTGAGTCAAAATAAAGAAAAAAATAACATAGATTATTTTATAAATAAGTAAAAATGTTTTTTAAAGATGTTTATTAAAATAATATTTGTGGTAAAACATATTTATTATTCTCCAGCGATAATAGGATACTGATTGAGTTTTCCAACTGAATTATGGCTAAAATGAGTTATTTATAAAATAAAGCTAATCGCAGTTAGAGGCTCATAATTCCAAACAATATGGTATTCCGAGATATTATAACATATATTATACTAGTTATTTAATTTGTAAAAATAATAGAGAAGGTTCTTGTGTTTCAATGGCTTCATTATTTAATCTCTCGAAGGTTTAGGTGTTACTAAAATAACTCACCAAGGGTGATATTTACACTGTTGTCTCGGACGAGATATTCAAGTAGCGGCTCCACAACAAAGCCCGATCCCAGGACCAGAACTGACCGTCGTGATGAGTCAGAATCTGTGTTTCCTACTGCAATTTTGCGTTTGGCAGCCTTCTTCAGGCGCAGGTCCGTAATATACTCATAGAGAGGAGCCATTTTTCCATTGGAGGCGATCACGGCCTGAAATATGGGAGTTACCACCCGTTGTATAGTTATATAGAACTTGTAATTGGTAATGTGTAAAAGTGAGTATGTATCACATATTTATATGGATATATAAAAGTAAACAATTTTTAAATATGACATTAAAATATATATATTAATTTATTTAATATATTTTTTATAAAAATCCAAACATCAATTATTTCAACATTATGAGCAAAAATAACAAAATGCTGTCAGGACGACAAATATATAGTATGTTTTAATATTGTGTTAAAATAAAATCTTCCAATTTTTTGGGTACAATTTGAGAATAATTATATCGTATGCATTTCTAAACACAAGAAAACTAATATTATTAATACATTTTATAGCTATTACAATTTTGTTATTATTCAATATCTATTTATCCATCTAAGATAATTTATTAAATATGTAGATATATTGAATACTGAATAATACATTTATTTCTCTTTTATTACTTTCGTTTTAGAAATAATAATTGAAAACTTTATATAAAAAAAGATGCGGGCATTTATATGTTGAAATATTTAGATTAAAAGCAAATCTTTGTATGTTTTATTTAGCATTAATACGTTATAAAATTTAGGTAATAGGTATTCATGAGAAAATCTTTTGCAGTGTTAGACGGAAACATTCCGAGCAATATTCAATTAAAAAATGTATATGGATTAATTATAAATTCACATGTATATGCAATGTAGGTTTAACTAAATGCAATATACATAATATATGAATATATGAAGACTATTCAATAATATTTAACTTACATTCTTTACGACGCTTGATCCATTATATTCTTCAAATGGAGTAGTCGCGTCCGATTTGAGCTGAATAAATATATCGAAGTTTCTTAAATAGTGACATGAAAGTATATAACGTTTTTGAATTTTTATTGGTAATTGTAATTTCTTTACTCATTAATTCATTTTTGTATGGTAAAACATACGTATTGGTTCTTGATATATGACCATTTAAATGAATCATACATTTAGCGATGTTCGATAATTTACTGGTAAATTTTTATCAAATAAAAAAATAAAATTTAAAATGTAATAATTTATTAATGTTTAAGTAAAATATCTCTAAAATTTAATTGCCTAAAACAAAGAACAAAATATTATCAAACACCTCTAAACAGTATTATTAAAATGAATTTTTTAATCAATTTTAAAATGTAAATTTCCTTTACATTTTGTTAAAATAAACTAATATTAATTTTATATCCCGAATTTTTTATTAATAGCTTTCATATTTTTTCGTATAAAAGTTTATTTGCTTTTAGCAGATCTTCTGATTTTTGACAATTAATTTTCGTTCAAAATTTAGATTTATATGTACATATTAAAAAAACTCTTCTCATCGTCAATTTAAAAGCTAAATTGATTTTGATTGTTTTTCAAAAATATCTATGACTGTTTTTCTTATATTCAATGTTAGTATTTATTGGAAAAAGCGAACTCATTTTTATTAAATATTCGTATAAAATGTATTTCAACTTTTGTTTTCAAATTTGTTTTGGGTAATATTTAAATTTAATATTAGAAAAAAGGCAATAAAAAAATATTTGATCACAAATAACCGCGTACCATGTCGTCCATATAAGGCAACAAAAGAGAGCCAAAAAAGTCAGTTGCTTCACGCGGAAGCTGTGCGGGCATATTATCAATGGAGCAAATGAGAACACCTGGGCCAGCGAATCTGTCAAAGATTTAAAATAGTTATATAATAGATTTTTACAAAATATAATAATATATCAGAAGCTATTGTATAATAACATGATCGTGATTTGGGCCATGAGTTACAAGTGTAATAGTGATAATAAAGCCATTTAATCGGAATAATCTTATACTCCGGTGTTTTACATATAGTAAGAGATTTATATGTTACACTGCAATCACTTGCTTAATAATTACTAATATGCTACACAAAAGTCTACGAAAAACAATAATAATATTCTATTTTTGGATGGTTAAGGAAATTTAGTATCACAATTTTTCCACAATAGTTTCTTCTTCGAAGTGATAACAGCATAGATTTTATTTAACTTACTTCTCATCGCTAATGTTTTCTTCGGCATCGTATAAGCAGAAAGGTTTATCAATTGTGGTACACTCTTTCATGAACTCGATGGAACCACCAGGATCCGCAGAAATATCGCAAATACCGATCAAACGATGAGGAAGTGTGGGGCAGCCTTTAAACAGATAGGAAAATAATTCAAGATCGCATTTCATATTTGAGGAAATTACAAGATATTTAGGGATAATGTTTATTTTAATTACGATAGCAGGTTTTTTTATGTAATCATCCCTCTGAATTATTACTCAAATATTTTCAAAACTATAAATAAGAAGTCTTATTTTCTTATTCTGCAACATACGATTGGAACGAAAACTTGTTTTTAATAATTTAATTTTTAATATGTTAATAACTGTTTGTATACAGATTGTTTTATTACAAAATTGTATCACTCACATGATGAAGTGATGGCATTCTGCTCTATCAAATATATCGGATTATTTACTATGTATTCATTTAACAAATTCATTGTGGTTCAATCGTTTGCTAATTAACCTAACTTTTTAAAATTATAGTAGAGAAAAGATATAAATATACAAATTAAAATTAAATAAGTTAACTCAGATGTAATACGGAATAATCGAAGTCATCGGGATGCGATTTTTCAAGAAATTATAATTAACTTTTGCACAAATCTCGTACGATCCATTTAATAGAACAGTTTCACGAATTACATAATATGTTCTGTAACCAAGTTGGTCGAAGCGATTTTGTATACACCCAAAGAAATTGTATAATGCTTCAAAGTACATACAACGATTGTGATCTTCAATATTAGTAAAATTATGACTAGCTGCATTGCAGGGGATAACCGTCATGCATTTAAATAATGTTTTGTCAAAAACGATTTGGCATAAATGCCGAAAAAGTACAACGGCGAGTGTTGTTGTTTGCCTTAGTAGTTCCGACGCCCTGACTGGTAGACTAATACAACGTTAAGAAATTAATAATCAAAGAAGGACAAATAATTAATGAACAAATAAGGATTATAAAATAATTTTCTCATTTTTTGAATGTAATGTATATATTATTGTATGAATATCATTATATAATAAATAAAGCGGATATAGAATTAAATAAAGCTGTACCAAATTTATTTTAAATTACATAATTTGTACTTAATGTCAGTTTTAGGTATTCATAATATAACAATTTAATGGAAAATATATTCACTAACTTTTCTTAACAAAATATTTTTCTCAAATTATGAGCATTTGAATAAGCAAACTATTATACTAATCGTGACTTATAATGACATATATCAAAATATATTATAATATGACTGAAATTCATGTATTACAAAATACAGACATGCATAGGTATATAATATACAAAAAATACGGACATCTATACATGAATACATACTTGCCCACGACAAATCTGTATAGGACAAAAATGTTGGCATAAGTACACCAATAAATACATCAAACATACGCTTATACATTTAATCAATTGAAAAAATATAAAATGAGTAATTAGTGCAAAAAATTGGCATGCAATTCAATTTGTTTATTTATACTTACTATAAAAGAAACAGAAAGCCTACCTATGTTGTTGTAAAAACTTTATTGTTTACAAATTTTCGGAGATCCACTCCATAGACGTGTATTACAAATCGAATTATGTAGCCGTAGGTAATAATTACATTATATTTGTAATACATGTCTTATGGAGCGGATCTCCAAAAATTTGGAAACAGTAATTTTTTTACAGCAACACGAGCTTTCTGTTTCTTTTATAATTATATCATGTTGCAAATGGAGAACCACATTTTTATTATATACTTACTGCATATAAATTTGTACGTATGTATATATAAAACAAAATATGTTAGATTTTATTCATATAACTAACATTATTCATACAGATATAAGAGTAATATTTTCAATTTTCTATTAACATTTTCAATTCACAATGTTCAATTCCCTATTTTTTATCCAGACAGTAAAATATATTTCGTTGACTTTGTACTTTGTACTTTTCCTTTATCAATTTAGAATTAAAATTTGCATGTGAATGTTAAATTTTTTAAATAATTAACATTTTACATTAACTTTGACAAGTTCACAAGAATAGATATTGTATATTTCAATCATTTCTACTAATGTATATAAATATAGAAAATATGTAGATGTGTAAAAAATTATTAGATTAGCCTTTGATGAAAATTTATTTATCCATTAAAATAATTGACTATATTGTAAAAACCATTAGAAATATTTTATTTTAATAAATAAGTAATTTTTAATTTTAAAAAAGTTATGTTTATATAAATTTATCTTTACATACGCTTTTGACATAATACAATTCATGATTTTTAAAATTTCTTTGGTAAGTAATATTCTATTAGTTATTAATATATTTATAGTATTATTTTTGATTTCATAGTAAACAATATACAATATTGTTTATGAACTAAGATTGATATTGAAATATAAATGTGATAATTAAAAAAACTTATTTTAAGAATATAATCTCAAGTAAAGTACACATTAAATAAAATTCTATTCTTATTAGGGAACAATCGTTTGTGTCTTTTTATCAATGAAATGTAGGCACTCATTTAACCAAATTGATGTAACTGCAAAATATTGTTTTATAGTATCCAACTATAGCTTTAAGGCAATTAAGTGAAGATTTATAGTATTCAAATACGGCTATTCTGAATTTAAACATTAATTTAAATCAATAAGATATCTGGGGCCTAAGCATTAAATTATATGAATAAAAAGCAGTCAAATACAATTTAGAGCAATGAAATATATATATTCAAAATTAACGTGGTATTATGAAAATATTTATAGACCTACAAAATACGTGTATAAATATATATAAATTGTTTATTTGCTACCATAGTTCATGTACATAATGTATATATTATGTCCATTATTTTTAATTATTTAACTTAAACGAATCGATTTAAATATATATATGTAATTTATATTACCTACCTACGGAAATAAATTATAAGCATGTTTCAGACGAAGAATAACATATGACACAATAAAACATAAAGAGATAATTTACTCCTATAGCTTAGAAATACAGTCTTGAACGTATCAATAAACTTAAATGCATTTAGTAATCATATTTGGTTTAAATCAATATTTGATACTTTAAAAATTCTTTTGATTGCTGTAACGTCATTAATAAACAAGATATACATGTTTCTCATTGTTTATTTACGAGTAAACGTTTTTTCACATTTGTTTAAATGTGTGTCTACATTTGACTACGAAAATTAATTAAGATTGTATAATCAAATATTACTATTTTTTGCAACTAATAGATAATATTTACACACAGAAAATTAAATTAAGAAAAAACAAAGTTGAGGTAGAATTTAAAATTAGGGAGTTTTGATTTATTTATTATTTTTATAATTAAAATATGGCCATTTCCATTAGACTGATATTTTAATCATATATATAATATCCAAGTTCATATGTATAAATATTTCCTGGACTGTTTGTTTTTACAGAGTAAGTTAGAATTGTTATATTGAAGACAATAATATTTTACTATACTTTCAAAGGACCAAAAAGGGAAAAGTGAAATTTAAAAAATATATATGTATATTACTTAATTCCTGTTAAAACGAATAATGTTTTTAATAA
Source organism: Invenusta paracnida (assembly GCA_036023295.1). Lineage (NCBI taxonomy): Eukaryota > Metazoa > Platyhelminthes > Proseriata > Coelogynoporidae > Invenusta > Invenusta paracnida. Next base: position 13,628 of record JAYRBW010099537.1, read on the forward strand.
AATACTCAACAATAAGAGCATAATAAATATATAAATAGAATATAACTATACTAATAATACTCAATAAGAATGATTAAAAATATATAATCTGTGTATTTTCTATTAATTTATAAAACTTTGATTAATAACAATAATAGGTACACACAAAAAATCAAATTGTAATCAATTATTAAAAAGTTGAAGTGAATATTAGTCATTTTGGACATAATATTAAATTCTCTAAGCACTGCGAAAATAAACAAAACAACACTAAAGAGACACCGAAAACAATCACCAATTTGCGAAAGATTCAAACATAAATTCAATCCTTATAGCCATTAATATAATAATTATACACAAATCAGCTTATACACACTTTCAACTTAGTATAAATATATATATTATACATAATATATCTACTTAAATCATAAACATAAAATAAAATACGAGCCATTTACCAAGAAGCAGCAAATATAAGTTATGCTTAAATTATTTGAAGCTAGATACCTACATATACATATACATATAGATGTATATGTATAGGCCTGTAGTCAATATACTAACCTTCGGAAACTGTAAGAGAAATATAGGAATAAAGCCGTTGGATATGCAGAACAAAAGGAAGTATATACTATATATATATACAAATACATTATATATACCTATACAATATTTTCATTTTAAAATAAAAGAAGATTATTCAAATAAACCGGAAATAAAACAGTCCATCATGTAGATACGAACGATTTTAGCAATATAATAATCTAGAAGAATCTAAGCATTCATTTAACAATTATATAACAATTACAATTAATAATGTATTAATTTCCTTATTTATTGATTACAAAATTGTGAATAAAACCTTCTATTTGATTATACGGTTGCGTATTTACTAATATGCAACAGAAACATATAATACATTTTATGTTTAAATATTTATTATGAAACTGTAATAAATCTACATGTTGCAATAAAAGCTGATTTCTTTTGCCAACAAGTCTGATTGATTTATATTTTTAGCGTGATTATATATGGGGTATTTGATTTTGTTTGTAGATTTAACGAATTGAAGCTTGCTGAAAACAGCCGTAGCATATCTAGTGTGTTGATTAAAATCTGTGATATTTACATACAACATTTAAAATTTCTCATTTTAAAAGTGCAATATTGCATTTTGGTTGATATTTTAACTTTTGAAAAAATATTCAAAGACACAAATAGGAACAGATTCAGTTGTAGATTTTTGTATGTAACTGGTACATGACGTTTAGTAGCACAATTGTATTAACATTAAGAATATCTCATTTTCAGAGTACCTACATGTGTTACCGCATGTAGGTATATATTAATTTACTCTTTTAACTAGGCATAGATAATGTCCGTATATAACCTACGTGAAAGCAGCTATCAATTACAAATATATAAATATGTTATGTACATTAATATATACTATAATTACTTGATACGGGTAGATTATATATTGACAAATACACAGGTATAATTACTCGAACTATTTGTATTTGTATTTGTAGGTACATGTATCTTGTTTTATATGGCAAAACCAAAACAGTACCACCAGAAGGCACTGGTTGATGTTGAAGAGATCGGCACTAAACAACCTACGTAGTGAACCTTTCATACGAGTATATCAGAAGTTTGAAATGTGTTTCCATATGGTTGTCTCGCCAACCGAGAGAGAGAGAGAGAAAGTAGCGCAGCAGAATGAAGGCAACGCCGAATTAAAAAGACCCCATATAGAGACACTGTACTAGGGAGCATGTCCCTCACTACACGCTAATCCATAATCCTTAATACTTGTAGACAGATGTAGATTGAAGGATAGGATCCTAGATATAATAAGAAAATGTAAGTTTCCATTTTGTGTATTATGGGAGTTCTGATTATAGGGCCAATAAAAATGTTCTGTACGGTGTATCAACTAGGTGTGTTTGTGTCTGTACAGTGGCGTCAGTGAACATCCGATGTCAAGAAAACAAATAAATAAATGTGCGCAAAAGAAGTCGCAAGCAGCAAATTGTTTATGTGTTTGCTGTCAAAATTTTAATTAATTTAACTATCGCATAAATTTTACATTTTATTATACGTACAATATATATTTTTTTAAATACTACAATATTAATATTTTCTTTCATGTGAAGTAAGATTTAAAAATTACATATAATTAAAGTGTATTTAAAAAAAATTATTTATTTAAGTACCAACACACACAGAGTAATGTCCTTTATTAAAAATTTTACAGAATAAATAAATTTAAATTTAAATAAAATTGATTAACTTAAAAAAATAATATCTAAAAATTACTTTCAAAAATCAAACACAACTTGAGAATTTTTATTATGCAACGAAAATATTTTCACAACAAAATCAATCTATTATCACAAAATTTCGAAAAAGACAACAAAGTCTAGATACGGAGGTTAGATAATAATAATAGGTTATGCTATAATAGTGTACAAGTGATTTTCATAAAATCAAACAATTTGACAGTGTATTGCATCATGCTTAAGCATTTATTGAAATAAAAGGGAATTTTTTCAAATTAGCTGCCAAAAAGAAAATGTACAATTTTCTGTATAATAAATCAATAAAATACGTGATGATATTACAAAGTCTAATATGAATTAAAACATTTTTTAAGTGCTTTTATAGAAGCTACTACAAAATATTTAAAAATAGTAAGAAATTAAATAGATACCTTCCAGTATATGTATAATTTTTAGCTTATTATATTTCAATATATGATGTGGTTAATCTAAAATATTCCTAAACGATGTTTATTTCATGATAACAACTGATCAAATTAATAATTCTCATTTAATGTCAGTTATTCAGCTGATATGATACTATAGAATCCCTGGACAGTATTTTAAATGGACTAATCATACAGGCGTATTGTGATATATGAATGTATCAGATCAAACTTCTTTGATAAAGCGGCGGTTCCTTAAAGTCCTGCTGTTCAGGGAGATTATCACCACATATTTGCTCTTCTAAGCAATCACTCGATGGACAGTCCCGATCGCTTCGAATGAGTAGGGAATAACGCTTTATTGGCGGGCCACCCTCTTTAATCTTAACCAATAAGCGAGCCGAACTACGCATCGAATTGCAGCGCTTGCAGGAAAATCGATATGTCAGACCTCGACAGCCCGTTAGACGGATCCACACAGTTGACGATTGGAAAGCGAGTGTCCGAGGAAATCCCACAGTACAAGGCAGAGTAAGTCGACGGAGCCAGGGAAGATGGGCTACAGCGCAAGTGTCCAATCCAGTGCCGACATTTTTGCGAGCAACCGATTGATAGAAGACGTCTGTAAGGTTGGTCATGCCCGCCAGACCTAGATTAGTCACACGGAAGGTATAGGCCTTCAACTGTAGGAACTTGATCTCAGGAAACTCTGCAAGCCCCCAAGGTCGAACCTCGTAAATTTCCTCCCATCGACCCACACGAAGTTCAGGTCCATGGAAACCCTGAGTGTAGACGCAACGCGAGGGCACGTACCGGAAGTCCCGGATCGGGTTCTTTGAACACTTAAGAAGTTGTGCAGACTTGTGAATACTGCAGTAGCAAAATGTTCGTGGCCAGTTTTTAATTGATAGTTGGTTGCTCACAGTCCTTGATGATGATTGTAGAATTGCAGAATTGGAGATAAAAAATATAAATCCGAAAAGCAGTCCGACAAGGAGCTCGGCAACTCTATTCGACATTATATTACTCGGAGTTGCCGTTTGCAAGATAGTAATCAACACACGCAATACAGAGATTTTACTGTGTGAATATTTGTCGGTGTGATGCACTAGATAAAAACTCTAGTGTGCGCGCATGTGAATACAGTGATGGCAGATAATCCCTTTTCTCCCGTTGGTTGTTACTCTAGTGGAGAGGATGTAAAAACCCATAAAGAGTGGCTTGTGTAAATATGTTTTGCCTCTCAGTGTACAATATAAGATTTACTATGCGCGTGAATATAGCGCGTTATAAGTGATGTATATTTCAAGCTTGATTGACCTTTCCCCTTCGTCAGCACATGTCACTGACTGACTGAGCGGAAAACAAACAAGAGTTATTGAGTTTGAGTGAAAGCTGTGAAGCTTGGGAAACATGACTTGATATAACGTTGCTATAAGAAGGTTCTGACAGTCATTTGAATGAATTATATAACTTAAACCAAGTTTTATATATAAGTAATGTGTAAAAAGCAATGACTATAATATAATTTTCAATGTATATATATACATATATATAGAAATAAAATTAGTAGTTTTATTATTGAAATAATTACAAATATTATTTATTATCACCTTGGTACCTATATACAAATAATAAAAATAGAACTAATAAATATGTTTTAAATAATTAAACCATGGTCTCCAAAATTAAAATATAATAAGATTGTTTATACCTATTTAACTCGGTTAATTAATAAAGATAGAAGTTATTTTATCCAATTTAATAAAACTGAAAGCATAAACTTTCTTGGCTACTGTAATAATCGTTGAAGAAATCTGACAATAATTAATATACAAAATATACATATTTAATCTTTCAGATTACAATACTAAATATCTAAGTAAAAGCAATTATTACAAAAATAGCTAATTAATAATGCCAAGAAATACTATATATAATATTTAGTGAAGTCTATGTACATTTAAGTCTTAATTAATGCTTATACGATTTAATCAATACAACTTATTTAAGTTCAGGATTCGTTAATATACATATAATACAATATTGTAACAAGTGGAAGGTGTTCCAGACAAGTTAAATAATAACTTTAATATTTCTAAAATAATATTGTGGAATAATTAAAGCAGTTAGTGACAGTAGAAATAATTACTCACTTTTATTATTCTCTTTAATTATATTTGTTCATTCGTTTTATAAAGTATATATATATATAAAAATATATATATAATATAAAGTATATAGGAAATAAAAAATAAAATAAACTTACATATTAACTAAATATCATGGCTGAAAATAACTGAAATCAAATATCTAATGAAGATCGAAGAAGGATAGTGGATTGTTTTGAAAATGGAGATAACTGAATAGTCATCTCCATTTTCGAAACATCAACATTCAAATTTGTCGTTAAATTATTCGTGTCTATAGGTATTTAGAAGGGTGGATATCAATTAATTAGTATTGTCGATACACATCTTCACTACATTAACAAGAAAAAATCAACTTCTACGAAAAGACATACCAAATAATCCTCAAGTCTTTACTCCAACCATTGCTAGAAGCCTTGGTGGTTTTCTAATTACCTGTAAAATAGCAGGTAAAGATAAAGATATTCCTGAGCAAAGAGATCTACCAATCAACATCGATAAACGCAGAGAATATGCCCAACTTTCCACTGTATTGGGTGTCAATGATAATCTGGTTTGCACAGACGGGTCAGATAGCTAAAAAAATTCACAAGAAGAACAAGGGTCGAGCAATAAGAGGGCAACGTATTCGAAGACTGGTGGCTGGAGCTAGAGACAGGAATGTGAATATTCTTCTTCTAATTTCCACAACCTATGACTTAATAAACCATAGAATGAGACCACTGTCTGTCACGTGAGAAGCCTTAACCAAACCTTTTTGAACTAGTAGAAATACTTTCAATTTTATTGCCAGTTAACGAAAGATGCTACATTATATTCGATGGAGCACGTGCACACCTACGAATCAATATACCAGAAGAACCAAGTCATACAGTCCACTCCTGAATCCGACTGAGTTAGCTCATAGTTGTTTTAAACAAAATGTTTGCAATCAACTTGCAGAACCAAAAATTATGGTTGAAAATAAACTTACATAGATGATTGCAAAGCGGATCAAGGACTAACTTTGAATGATTAGAGAGCAAGAATTTTAATCCGACTTGCAATCCCATGACAAAACAATATTGCAGAAATGTCAAAATTGGTGTGGACGAATTCATCGCTACTTACCTTGGGTGGGCGAATCAAAACATAAGTAGTGATTTAGGTAGCTACCTACCAAGCTTTACCTACCAAGGTTTTGATTCGCCCAGCCCCGGTTGTTTTGATGGTCAACGAATAATTATTGCTTAATGACTTAATTATATGTATACATAAAAAGTAATTAAAAAATAATTAAAAAGCACTTGCTGCGGTATAGAAGTTATTGTAATATTTCGCCAACTGGCCT
>JAYRBW010099548.1:0-19795 GCA_036023295.1 Invenusta paracnida
AGGGTTAATAATAGGCTCAATATTAATGAGCTGTAGTCGAAGTTATATAGGTATCATATATTTCTCAGTATTGTATTTAAGTGTTCCAATTTTTCTTGGCATTTAATTCAACTTTTTTGGAGGTTACGTTTAAAGGTCAGAAGCAACAGAAAGAACTCAAAACCATTTTTTTAATAATAATGTGTGCATTTTTTAAATTTACTTTCAATAAAAAATTCGGTAAAATGTTTCAAATGGACGTTTACTATTCGAATCTTTCACCATCCGATTAAGTATCTTTTTATTTAGTAAATTAATTCCCTCATAAAAAATAACAATCACAATTACCTATTTCTGATCAATTGTAACATTTGCTTTTACAATTTCGATTAAATATACTTTGACAAAATTATATGTTGCAATTATTCATTTGTTAGTGTGGGCAAACTATGTACTTGAAGAACCAACAGAGATATTTACTGTATGCAAACTATAATAAATAAGAAACAGAATCACCGTATTTTGTCACAGAATTTTGTTAATGAGGAAGCAACAACGATATCTCATTATATAGATAGAAAAGTCATAATGTTACTAAATTGTTTAAACGACATATCATAAAAACTGTTTGTCAATCAATTTTTGTGAGTTAAGTTTACCCGTCAATCCAGGGATAGCGTCAAATTTTGTCAAATTAAGTATAATTCAGCAGCACATGACTATAAAACATTATGAAAATCAAATAACATGATCAATTTATTAATATTTTTAACGGTACTTATTATCCAAATACTGCTAAGCTTATATGAAAAATTATATAGTCAGATCATATTATTTAGTTAATTTTTTTATAACGTTCTTAAATAATGTGAATTAACTATAACATACCTAAAACGATTTTACCATACCAGCTGATTCACGGTTATTATATTATTTATGGATTATTATTTAGTTGTCAGTTAATGTTATCCTATAGATATATAACTAAATTGATAATCAATCTAGAAAAATGCTGGCATTTAATTAAAAGAATCAAAATTATATTACTGTATGTGTTTCGGAAAATTCATATAGTAATAACATTTACATTTAAACTAAATATAAAAGAAGAAAAATAGCGGACATAGATATAAATAAAAAATTATATTTTAAAATAATAAAAACTTTTGACAATTAGCTTTTTATTTAAAATTTAATTTTATGAAGTTAACTTATTTCCCAAAGCTATTTTTATATTTAAAATGCTAGAAAGTAGTAATATCCTTGTCGGTGAGATTTCTGGATCAGATTCCGATGTTTTATCTTAGGTATAACTGAAGAGTTCTACTAGAATATCTCAATGAGTTATCTGGTTGTTTTTTTTAGCTTATACAAACTCTCAGGAAGAGAATGTTAATGAAGTTCCACAGCAAATCATGAATGAATTAAATCAAGTAGAAATTGAAGGTGCTCCCAAATCATCTTTATAACACATAACCGATAACGTGAAACGCTTTGACCAATTTGAGAAGAATTTATACTCGGACCTAAAGAGAATACCAATCAATGTTCTGAATAAATATCTTAGATACTTTTATTTGCAATTGCGCATTTGTAATGAAAAGTTTGTGCAATCTTGTTTGATATGTATAAGAGCAACATTTTATCGATACTTCATGTTGAATAGATTAGATGTAATATATAGTTAATAATTATCATTATAACATTTGTTAAGGCCAACAGAATGTAAGTCTTACTGCTGAAAATATAAAGTTTCAGGTCAATAAAATCGCCATAATGTTATTTCAGCGATAGAAAATATTAATTAATAAAAACGATTCAGTATTTTAACAGATACAATGGCGAAGTATTGCATGAGGACGTTTTGCTCCACTTTATTTATAATTTTGGACAAATAATAATAATAACGATAACTCATATAAAGTGTTTTAACATTAATAGGCAAGTAAATATATGTGGTAAATAATTTTATATGAAATAATAAAGAAATTTACGGGCATATTTTCTTCGTTAACTGCTACAAAAATTCAAAATATGCCCTATAAACTTCGAATAATGTCTCATTAGCTATGGCAACTATCGTCTTGGCATCATTTTGAATAATTCCATGACAACCAATTAACTAATTACCCTTGGCGCCAGTCCTTCAGCCTTGTTGTCTTCGACCCAAGTCCATATCTTGGGGCGCCACTTCTTGAAACAGCTGAAGTTCGTGATGGCCGCCTCCTCTTCGATTCCAAACCTTCGAGCGATGCCATCATCGTCTTCATCATGATCGTAACCATCCATCTCTCCATCGTTTAACTCGGCCAGCGTTTCCTGAGCGTCTCGATGCGTCCGAAAATTGGTCCAACAACACGGCTCAATCTGTTTTTCATCAATGCCCCAGAAGTTCAATTCTTCCTCGAACATTGGGCCACACAGGTCCATTGGCGTGTGCAGATGTCCCGTTCTGTAGTAGTTCAGGATCATGTTAAAAGCACCGGGATGTCGGTCAAAAAAGTACTCCCCTGTCTCAGGGTTGTAATCATTGTTCCCGGTTGTGGTGGACTCTGAAACCCAAGCCAATCGTGTGTCGGGAATGTTTTTCAGCGTAGACTTAAATGTTTCGAAGCGGATTCCGCCGACGTTGATAACAACGCGGTTATCTGGCCGTTTAAAACTATTCGTCGCCATCATCATTAGGTCCGTGTTGTTGGTCATCGAAAGTTTGGGCATGACAGATAGCGAACGCCCAATGGGCTGATGACCGTTGTTAGTCATGTAGGTCAGGCTGCCGTTGGAGACTGGATTGCCTCGTGGCATTGGAGTCTTCATGGTAACTATCCCGCTACCAGCTGTTAATATCTTTTGAGGGATTACGTAACAATAGTTAACAAAATAAATCCGTCAAAAAGTCTTCAATACGAATAAAACCAATTTCAGATATTATAAATGACTGGTACATCCATGTAACTGTAACAAAACATAGCACAATTTTGGTCCTTAGGCCGTGACAAAAATCACCTCACTGTCATAATTTGTAATATACCTGGTTTATTAAATTACCTCTAACAGCAGTAATCCTCGTGCATAATCAAAGTTACAATACATTTATGTCCAAGTTCTTTGAGAAAAGACAGCTTATAGAATGACAACGACAAAGAGAGAAAAAGAGAGAGAGAGAGAGAAAAAACCGAACAGTTAAACAAGACTATCCATCCTGGTTACCAAGGGAAACTGGGGTTCTCAAGAAACCACTTCTAATTCGGGAACTTGAGTCGACAACTCCGCTTAAGAAGACATTTTTTTGCGAACATCTGGTCATGCGAAATAAATTTCTCATCAGTCAGTTGAAGCGCCTCACACCGCATCCAAAGTTGGAGGGGAATCTTGCGGCTCGAAAGGAGACTATATGCCTAACTCTGTTACCTTTATGGTGAAGATCTTGTGTTCTAAAGTCTCTCACTATCCCACCCCACTCCAATAAGATAAAGAACCTGCCTATCTGCCACATTTGTTTATCTTGTCGAGTCAAAAATTCGATTTTATTCCCTAAAATACATGTAAATCCGATAATGCGGGAGACAATCATAACATCGGTACAGCAGCAGCTATAGTGAGGGGCTGTTTCTAGGTCTATAACAATAAAATTAGAGTTGGGTGCAGGAGACAACATTTGGATGTCTTTTGACTATAAGATGCATGCGTGTTAATGAATGATATAAGCGGCGAAATTGACTTGTTTGTTAGTGTGCCGTACTTTAGTTATTATAGCTGCAAAAGTTTATATTTGCATTTAATTATATTTGCTGACGTCTTTTATAGTCATTTAAGGTGTGCTTAGTTTTTGCAAAGTTATGAAATATAAGGCATATATTTTAAACTTATTTACATATTTATGTAGGGAAACTATTTTACAAAAATTATTCTAAAATTTAAGCATCTGGTTGATGTTAGCATTCTGCATGTCTCTCAAAAACTTACTAATATATTAAACTAATTGTGATATTTTTAATTAGAATAAAAAGTAAATAAAGGTATAAGTTCTACTTACTTTTATATTTATGTATATATATATAATTTCAATTCCCTATATCAGATTTGTAAACCCGACCTTGTGATTCATCAAAATATAAAATGACGTCATCATTTCAATTAAGAAAAGCATTTAATTGTATTAAACATATAATTGCATGACATTCAAGTTTATAAATTAAACTAATAATAAATTTTTGTATATGACTATTTTTCTGAAATTGGAAAAGTATTACTTTTCTATATGAGGATATCTATTAATACGAGAGAGTGAAGCGATCGAATTTTAATATATATCAGAGTATAGAAATGTGCTTTTCCAATGAAGGAACGTAGTTTTTTTCTATGTATCTTTATTATCACGCTAATATACTCATATATCAATGTAGATGGTTATTTGAATACTTACAACATTTCTACAAAGTTCTTATAATAATCACCAATAATAATTTGTCTGTTATCATTTCTTTAGTTTTAATCAATTTAATATCAGTTATTTGTTCTATTGAAATTGATTCTTTTTTATAACTTTATAATTAATTTTTTACTTCCGACAATTTGTAAAATATTGTTTATTCTTGTTTATATCATTTTTACTGTTGAAAAAGTCTATTATGACGAAAGCGTTCCAGTTATTTTAAAATATATATACATACTTCTATTATCTACAATAATTTTCATTTTATTAAACTCTGCGTCAGGGGACAATACTTTAAATTAAGTTGATTATTATTTTCTTATTTAATTAAAAAATGTACAGAAAAGTAAAAATGAGATGGGAAAAGTAAAAGTTGTACGGAAAAGAAGAACTTTTCCATAAATAAATTGTAAGCAAAAGGCAGCTTTTTAATATATATGTATAGAAAAAAAATTGTTAATTTTATGGTAAATATATTCCTTACACAATAAAGTTATTTTATTTAAATAATGAATTTATCAATTGATGTATACATTACCGCATGTATTATAGTGCATCCACTATCTATCAACGAACTGACGTCTTTAAAAAGTATTCAGTATTTTGAACGTCAGTGAGTTGTTAGATAGAGTGGATGCACGAATATCTATGAGGTATTATATTTCTATCCTGTTAAATATTTACTCTATTTTGAATATAATTGATTATTATTAGATCATCGCACACATTTCTAATATTTATTATTAGATCATAGCACTGAGTGCAGGAACCAATATTTTTTGTACTCTTTAAAATGCGAAAAAACGCACAAACATGATATATACGTCGAGTATAAGTTTAAGCTTATATATGCGTATTATTAATTTGATTACTATATCCTGGAAAAGTCTTGTAAGTCACACGACCTTTATTTTATACTATAATATACCTGATAATAGACATATATCGATGATTCGGCCATACCCAGAATGATAAGATATAAAAAGATAAACTCAATGAGTATGAAGTTATTTATTACGAAAGCTTTCGAACAACTTTTTAAATTATGCATAGAAATAATGTAAGAAAGTAAATGGATGTTACTTTATTCCTATGCATTGATAAAGATGTTCGAAAGCTTTGCTTTATAATAAAAAGCTTTATACATATTTATATACATATATATAATACACATATTTATATGTTACTGTACTATATATTATTATATTTCTTATAGGTTTAATTTAGCTTTATTAAAATTGATAAAAAAGTATACACACAGTAATCATAAGATTTATTGTTACTAATACAGTAATACAGTGTAGCAATTATACATACCTACACTTTTTAGCGTTTATCAATATTTTACAATTTTTAATGCATCTATCCTTAGTTTGATATTTACAAAAACAGATTTTTGATAATTTCTGGGGATTTTGGCAAAATTTACAATAGTATTTCTATATATATTGATAACATGCATCCCTAAAATATATATTTATTAATAATTATAAACATAAAGTACCCACTTTGTGTCCAACACAACATTACATTACTTATAAATTTAAAAATAATTAAAGGAATAATAGGAATAATGACATACATATGTAAGAGTATATTACACACATGAATACTAAATCAAACAGATGAGTAACAAATGTTTTGATCCACCTTTTTATTTGTAAACTATATACATACATAGAATGAACAACAGACTAGATATAGTGCCCATCATAGCTGAACTCCACCTTATTGTATATCGGTCTTCCATTGTTTAAATGTCTTGATGAAATTCCTCATCATGCTCCTCACTCACATCACCCATGTTTCTTTAAAGAAGTTCAGATGAGAATGCAAATAGGACATTTTGAGAGGCATTCGGCAAACAAGGATGTCATATTGTTTGATCAAATTATCAATAAGTTCTCTGTAGTCTACTTTTAGTACCCCAAAAGCCTCCAATAACTCGTCTAAATGCTTGCTAGGCATTATTTTCGGTAAAAGTCATTTTATTTTCAAGCTCCACTTAAGCCAACATCTTTCTTGGCCCACAAATATTCCACCCTTGAACTTTACTTTAGATAACTTTGAAAATAAGAAAACCTATATGCTTGAAGTAATCGGTATTATTAAAAATCCAGAGTTTTAGCAAATTGGTTCATGAGTTCAAACTTAATGTGAAGCGGAGTCATTAATATCTTCTATTTTTATACGAGTGCGTTGTGAATGACATCATACTTACCGGGGATTAGGCATTCTTAAACAAGTACAATATATAATCCCGTTATAAGGCACTCTCGGATATTGAATACATTATTTTGAGTCTATTTATAATCTACTTTTCGTACATTTAATTACCCTGGATATAAGGCAGTTATAAGATACACAATTTTCACGTCCCATGAGTGTACGTTATAATGAGATTATACTGTAATTCTTTTTGTATGTTATGATTTGCATGAGTGCAGCTATCCCATTGGTAGATGAAGCACGTGTTTTGTGTAGCCACCGGCTTGCAATCCAATTATTCTAATATTTTAATATCGGCACCCAGAAGATTTTCTAGCTGATTTGATGTAGTTAATGCTCTACATTTTCATAAAAACAGAATGGACATCTGGGATTGAAGGTAGTTAATTGTGAAGTAAAACAGCTTTTACAATTCTAGTCGAATTATCAATAAATCTACACCATTCAGATGAATTATATTCATCACTTGAACAGGACCATCAATATCAGAGCGATAATAGAATGATAATTCATGATGCGATGTAAAGTATTGTGAATAAAGTAAATGTCTTTTAGAGAAGCTAGATGTTTTACAACTAGGATCAAATAAGTTCCCCTTTTTGAGACATGATGCATTTGATTTTGTTTTACTTCAATTGTCTTATATACAAGTTAATCCAACTCCTGTTGATTAGAAACATGTGGAATATCAGTTGACAATGCTTGGGTGAAATCAATGTCCTTGTCTTGCTTATCAGAGGAAGGTTATTACCTGAAATTTATTGTACTTTTTGTGGGACAGGAATGGCAGTTCATCAGAGTATGGTACTGGAGCGATGGTAATAACGCCAACGTGATATATTACGGTTCTAGTATTTTTTACATTTTAAAATGTCGACCATGCAAAAGTAACAATTATCGTAATCTGTAAGTTCTCTAATTCAATATAGTGTCTCTCTCTATATATATATTAAACAGTAATAATATAACCAAACCCACTCTTGCATAGGAAATATATTCTGAATATTTAAACTAATAGGTATTTATCTACCTATCTATGATCTAATAATTCTCGAAGTATATATATTTTTATTAAATGTTGTAAAGTATGTATAGGTACTTGTATTTAACATTCATTTATATGTTTTCAATGAGTTTATTCTAGAAAATGTTATGTAAAACACATTAAAATTTTTAATAGAATTGTATGAAATTAATGAAACAAATTTCAACTTATGTACTAAGGGTTTATAAAAATGAAAAACTAATTATAAATTCTTAATCAGTGGCCCAAAGTTATACTAAAACCATAATCACAAAATGAAAATATTTTGTAAGTTACACTGTGGTAATTGACATAAAATTTTGAAAACTGTACGTTCACAGCACGTAATTTATTCCAACTCTTAGTAAAATTAGTAACATTTGTATATTTCGATGTTTACATAAATAAGGTAGCTACAAACAAGTATTAAATATTCGCAATTCAATTTTGAAAACGAGTATGTAAGTATATTAGAGCAATTAGAAATATTAACTTTTTCGAAATTGTTTAATTTTCAATATGAATGTGATTATTATTTTCATTTCTATCGGATTTCTATCTAGATTTCAATTGGCAAATATATCCACTTCAGCATATATTTATAGAGATACAGAAAATTTATTCTTACAAAAGTCATCTAATATTATTTAACGTAATACAATACACACTCGTTTACTGTATCCATTAAAATATTAAGTGATATAATATATTGCATTTAAAATGATCGTAATACACACAACATTATTAATAAAGGAACATATAACATTATTTTTATATTATTTGGTATGCTACATACTTCTATAGAGGATCTTTAAGTATAAATTTTTAAACCCGAAAATATATCAGCGATTTACAAGTTGATTTTAAATTAATGAAGTATTTATTGTACCACTGTTTTTAAACAGAAATCAGGTCAAAGTTGATACATAAGTGTAAATAAATTATAGGTAGGTACATACTTTTAAAATAAATGAAATAGGACCATATAAGTACTTCGTTATAAGTACACATATGATTATATATATTGCATTACATAGTTTGCATAAGATAACTATTTAGTTCCTAAAAATGTGAGAAATTTAGAACAAGTTCATCGAAGGCAGCGGTACTATTTATTATATATACAAGCAGTGACTTTCACATTTTTACTAAGTTACCTAAAATTCTAAAAACGTATTCTGACATAAAACGAGCAAATTAAAGTATTTTTACAATTTACTGCATTCCATGAAATAACTGTGGGACCTTTTCATATCTGCAAATGTATTAAAATCAAAACTTTTTAATAAGCTGATTTCATCATTGATATGTTAATTAATTTTTTTTCGAGAGTATCTGCAAAGGATATACTAATAGACTTCTTCCTTTACTATAAAATTAAATTATTATGATCTTTACAATTACTACTAAATTTTAAGCATAAGCCCATTAAAAATAGTTGAATAAAGGTGCCTTCACGTTGGTAAACTGACACTATCTCGATTTAGTAAATTGCTCAAAGTAGACATTTGTAATATAATAAAATAAGATTTAGAAAAATTATATATTTGTGATATTAAAAATGTTCTTGTCATACACACCAATAAAGACTAACCAAAATGCTAATTAAAAGAGTATCTAAAAAAAAGAAGTGCAAGTACCTAAATTCTTAAGTTAAATATTAACTACACTGCAACTAAAAACGTTTACTGAAAAATACATTTTTTACAATACTATCACTTACAACCGTATAATCTTACAAATTGAGCATAAAAGTGAGTTTGCCGTGATTCCCAGAAATTAAAAACATAGAAATGTAAAAGTAAATATTAACCTGGATTAACTAGACAGGAGATGTGTGTCTCAGAAATAGTAATAAATAGCTTATTGATAATTAATATGAGCTAAAATATAATTCAGTCGTATTTAAAACTCCAATATATAGATATACTACTCAATGATGCAAGTTATTACTTAAAGCACTAAGGGGACACTTACCTTATAATTATTGCATCAGAATGACAATGACAAAATTGTATGATCACAGCTTGATTTGTTCAAATTTGCACCAATTAATTGAGAATATAAGTTCTACAAATTAATGAAAGTAATTCCCAATCTTTGAAAAGTATTATTTTTAGCCTATTACATATCCATACCCTCATATATAGCTACATATATTATGAATGTATGTAGATCAAAATACTGCACATTTGCTTGTATACATGCATACATTACTTATGAAAAATCTCGAAATTCTTCAATATTACAATAAATAAATACAGTGTAAAAAAATTACCATTGTCTATGTATACAACTACACGCATACGAACATATACAGTACAGGGTAAATGTACAAAAATAGTAAACAAAATAAAAATATAGATGGGATAACTTGTAAATCCTACATTTCGGTTTATATGAAATCCGTATAGTTCAGTTCCATCGCTTGCAACGACAATTCTAGTGATTCTAGTCTAGAAAAGATACCTCTATGTAATGTTAAATGTTTTCATAAAATATATACTATTTACATATTTTTAGTTACCTTCAATTTTCTGGTAGAATATAGAGTTATCGGGTAGTACACACTACTATTTGTATTTGTTAGGTTTAACAACAGCAATATTTATACCACATTTCGTGAAAGAATCGAATTTTAAAGATGAACTAATTTAGCTGATTAGTAAATTAAGCTAACTAAATTTGTTTGACATAAATTGCAATATTATTTCGATTATTATTTTGTTAAAATGCAGTTACCGGTAGTATTACTAATTCTAGAATGAATCTCGATTAAATACACACTGGTCTTTAAATCAATCTATAATGATCTCTTTTAAATGGTATATGGAAATTGCTGTAGCTAAACAAGGCAACTAATGTAGTGGAGCAGGTTGAAACTTTAAAATATTGAGTTAAATTCAATTAGCCGAGCAACTCTCTTGAATATCATTGGTCAGGAGAGGAGAGTGGTGAGAGGGAGGTAGGTAAGGTTGGTTGACTTGAGATCACACCTCCTGCTACTGCTGTGGTTGTCTTAATTGGTGTGGCCGATGTTGGACTCACTGGAGGGGGGTGACCTTCATGAGAATTAGGTGGCGTCCATGGGATGTCTTCGTCGTGAGAGGTGATCACATGGGGGTCCTTTATCTTCTCAGGTGTATCGTGCTGAAGAGAAGAGATGAACCAATGGACAATTTAGTAAATGGTTGACAAATAAGACGCATAATTCCACTTCGAAAATCCAAGTAAGTCTGCTGATACAAGTGAGATTAGATAATTTCGACTACAAAAATCGCGTTCTTTTCAATTATCTCGAGATATTTAGAATTGAATCTTTAAGAGTGGACCCACAAGTCACTAAAATATACCTACAGATGCCATAAATTAAATATGCTTAACAATCTTTTTTAATCCATTTATTCACGGCACATATTTGTCATGCAACATACATTAAAATTAGTGTGTTTGAAACTGTGCGTATAGCCGTCTTATTATCAAGGAAATCATTTTAATTATGATCAAATCATTCAAAATTATATAATTGGAGTAAATATTTCAGTTATAATATAAAATTTACATGGATAATTTTATTCAGATTAGATTATAAGCATTGCTAAAGCATTCCAAAGTATCATTTACTTCAAAGGCTTTTTGGATGAATCTAAACTCGTTTTTCAACATATAGTACACAATTTAAATCTTAAATAAACATAAAAAATATTATAATAAAAAGTAAATGCACTATAAAAGTTTGGAAATTCTATATTCATTAATTGAATATTCATAAGTGCAATGTGGATAAATATCTTGTATTAATAATTGAAACTCTATATAACCAAGAGTGGAGTTCTGGTAAGCATCACAATTTTGAGTGACTGTTTTCCAACCATAGTTGGTGTGAGATAAAGATGCTTGTTGTCTTCGGGCTTGTTCAATTTGTTCCTTGAAGTGATCACGAGAAAGGCACTTTAGGGCTTTACACCATCCTTAGCAATTGAAGGCAGACATAAAGTTAAAGCTGAGATTTTCCTACGACATGTACGTCATTGCGGAAAACAAGAAAGAGCTTTAAAAATTGATAAGGAGACTTGAAAAAAACAACAACTAGAAACATGGGCATGGTCATGCAGTAATAAAAAGAGAAAAGTTGTGAAAGAAAAGGACAACGAAGGAATACATTAATGAATGCAGAAGAACATACCCTGAACATAACTGTACAAGACAAAAAGCTAGAAAAGGTTACAATCTTAATAAAATATTTGAGTTCTATTATCACGTAATAAACAGAAACAGAAGAGAATAATAATTACTACAAATATGCTTTCATAACTGAATTTAATATGGAAATACGGTAACATATGTCTGAAATCAACAATCCATCTTCTCAAATCTAATTGTAATAGCTACAGTGACTCATAAGAACCAGAGTCGTGTACGTATGTACCATAAAAATTATCAATGAAAATAAATTAACAGCATTTAAAATGAAAGCATAAAGAAAGCTATTGAAAATCCAATACACAACCTATTATCAGAATAACTGTATTGTAGAATTGTGTGTAATGAAACAAATGTGTAAGGTAGAAGAACTTTTAAGTATAATATATGAAAACAGTTAATATGGTTTGAATATGTCTGCAGACTAACTGGAATACTTTCTCATACAATCCTATAGAAGGGCATGTTGGCGGCAAACAGAAGCAAGGAAGACCAATCAAACTTGGATTAGCAATATTAAGGAATAAAGGGAATGAGTTTAATTGAATTGGACAGTGCAGCTTTGGATAAATAGAAGTGGAGGGAAATTCTGAATGTGACATCAAAAATTCTCCCACGACATAACGGTGCTCCAGTTGGTTAAGGAACAATGATATGATGCTATTAGTTAAACATGTATTATAGAGAATTTCAATGTGTAAAATATAAATAAATTCAATTCATTTTATGTTGTGGTTATTTAAAAAGTCACAAATGTCACATGAAAAAATAGTTTCAAAATTTGTGTACTAATTGGTAGAAGTAAACTAGAGATTTATATGAGAACCTATAGACAAGATTAATTGGTATTAGTAAAACACATGGCTTTCACTTACACCTTCATCACACGATTCATTGTAAGAAGAGAAACTGTTTGTAAATGTGTACTTGCAACGTCCGCAACAGAAATTGCAGCAAAAACAGCACCAAATACAGGTAATTGTTGTACAAAACATGAAAAGCATCTAGAATGTAGAAAAAGTCGCCAAAATTAATGATAACATTCTCTGAGCTAACAGGCAAATGTATGTCAGAATCTATATATTTGAACAAATCCCACTATATACTTCTGCATAAGTCAATTTTTCTGAATTGACAAAAAATAATGTTACAATACAGAGTTAATACATGCATCTATAATTAAAATAGAGTATGAGAAAACGGTACAATTTAACTCAAAATTATTAATAGATTAAAATAGAGTAATATGATATATAATATATTTGACAAGTAAGACAGGTTAAATAACAGTTTTTAATACAGAGAAACAAATAATTTCAAAATATGTCAACTTTTATAAATAAGAAGATTAGGAGATTAACAACACGCCTTCTATTGTGCGGAACTTTGCTAAACTCTTGTACATTTATATTTTTCTGAGCGGATTAGATTGGTACCTATAAGATGATTTTTGTGCCAAAATCAATTTTCTATAGTTTTCAATCTTTATTATATGCATTCAAAGTAAGTACTAGACATAAACAAAAAATATTTGTTCTACATAATAAATTAATTTATGCCGATACCGCTTAATTACTCTTATTTAAATTATTTATTTCTCAGTTTTGCTGACATTTTGCGTAATAAATTATTTAATAAATAAAATTTAGTAATTAGGCAAATCAGTTTGTAAAACTATCTAAAACTTACCATGATACAATTTTTTTAGTTAATTCAATTAGTTTTTATTAGCTTTTTAATAGTTAGTTTTATAAAATACGATTTTTACTAAAATAGTTTTGGCACTTAGGAAAATTCGATGGTAAAAATTGGAATTACTCGACATTTTCTTTGTTTATAAACACAATTTTTTTAGTTACGTAAATTTATCTGTGAAAATATACAATTAATACATTTTATACTACTGTTTTGTGATATGTTACACATATATTTAAAAACGCTATTGTAAGTTTAATATAATAAATAAATATAAACTAATAATATGCATCATTTAGTGTATATTAGAGAAAAAATACCTGTGGTGCATATACTTTTTTAAACACACATACACTAATTATAAAAAACAATAAAATCTCTTATCACAATATTTTTAGTTACAACTGACTATTTTTGTTTAATAATTAAATTTGATTTGGATTCAACTGACGACCAGACATATAAAAATAGAATAAAATGGTTTTCTCGTGTAGGGCATCTAAATTAATTTCTGAGCACGCGCCTTGTGACATGTATTTCCAAGGATCTTGTAGAAGTCAACAGGTGTCTTCAAAGAGGCCTCTTCGCAAAAATCTATAACGGAGCTGCCGTGTCGATCGTAAACTTTCCGTTTGTGAGGGTACTGGAGGATGTTGTAGGCCCTGTGGACTTCATCGAACTGAAATACACGCAAATGGAGCACTTTTTTTACTAGTTTGCAGGGTAAAAACAGGCAGTTTTCATATAGACAATTGTTTTATTATAAAGAGTCTCTATGATTAAAGAAACGATAATCTTCCAATAAAGATTTATGATTGGAGCGTTCAAGTATTTAGAACTAGAAGAGCAAATGTTTAGTGTAAACGACAGAAATGAAATAATGAGTAAACATAAAACAATGGATGCTCTAGACTCAGTGTAAATACGAATACAGTTAATCTAATTATGCTCAGAAAGAGTAAACAATGTCATATAATATTCTAATGTTTGCAAAAATAGGATTGAACAATATACTACTATTTAAAATATATTAAGATTTGATATACTATATATATCTTAAGATAAATATATAAGATATATCTCCTAATTCGTTAACTTTATAATATTTACCACCAACCAGACTTGTACGTCTATTTGTAATCATTTTTTGTATATACCTATGTTTGTGGATTTTTCTATTATAAAGTTAACGTATTAGGATATTAAAAATTCTCTAACTTCAATCTATCTTTTAACCGTAAGATGTCAACTGTTAAAGATACGAAGAATAACTTAGTTAATCTCAAATAGACTGTAAATATAAATATTAAAAATTAACAAATACTGCATAACATATTTAATGTATCGAATCACATATTCTATGTTGTCATTAAAAAAATGTCATCAACCAGAAAAATGCTTTTCATTTAATAAAAAATTAAATGAAAAGCATTTTTCTGGTTGATTACTTATCCTTTTTCAATTCTAAAGTCTAAAAATACTTTGTTGATCATATAGATTAAACCTTCAAATTATTACCGGGACTACTTTGAATATAAAATATAAGTAATAGTTTTTAATTATATATATAGTAAATAATATCTTAAATTACCTTTTGTATTGCTAGTGGATTATTTCTGTGACTTCTAGGATTATATTCATCCATTAACTGAAAACGACAACTTTAATTAAATATTAAATGATTAAATATTAAAAAATTAGTAATATTTAGTAGTAATTTATTTCAAAATAGTATTAATTCTAGAATTTAGAGAATAATAATAAACATATTAATTTAACAATATAATAATTATTGGAACAATATATTAACATAAATAATTTAAAAATATATATTAATTTTTAATGTTTTAATAAATTGATGATAGTGATGATAGTAAAATAGCATTAAGTTGAAATCAATATTATATACAACAAAATATAAAACCTAATTATTTTATTTTTTTCAGTAGCATATTTGCTTCATATATCTTATTATTAATGTAAATTTGTTTAAAATATCTTTTAACAAAACGTACTTAATAAAATAATAAATTGAAATAATGTATTAATTAAAAAAATTTATCAAATATTAAGTTCTTGCCTTTCTATATGCACCAGCTAACTGTTCATTTGTACAATTCTTATCTACTTCCAGAACTTTGTATAACTGTTGTCCTTGGTGGCTGAAATAGAAAAGACACCTTTCATTTAAAACATGAAATTAATTAAATATGTTTCAATTTAAGCAATAAAAATAGTAAAATTAAAACAAAATACAGAAAAACAAATTTTGTATTACTTCAAACAGATATTATATAACTAGAATTTTTTTAATAAAATTGATTTTTGGGGATATGTATCCTAAATTCTTTTCCATATTTTCCAAGAAGTCATTAAGTATATTTTTTGTGTTATTTACTTTATTTGGAAGTCTATTTGTAATAGTTTATAACTGGTAACATTTTGTAAATTTATATATGTACATGTGTTAAACTATTAATAGCTTAAAAAAATCACATCTGGTCACATTCTTTATTAATATACAGAAGGGATAACTGAACCATTTTTAAACTTTTTCCTGATGGGCATCTCAATGTTTGAGATATTTGAAAAGTTCATTTGCACAAAGTGCATCGTAAGATTTCCGATATTCCTTTAACACAGATTTAAATGAGTTTCTAAAACTAGTTTAAACTTAAATACACCCCTGTCAAGATTAGAATTAACGCACGTGTAAAAAAGGCATTACTTGACAATTTAACATCTTGTTTAATCTTAAAGCATCATCAATATACATATGTATGAAGTTTGAAAACAAGCCATGGATGTTAAACTGAAAATAAAGATATGTATAGAATAACACTTTCAAAGTGTATATTATTAGTCTATCAATGAGTTATTGTAAGTTAATAATCTATTAATGTGTGATTATACACTATTTTACACTTTAGTAGTGTAAATATTCTATAAAACGAGTTGCGAGAGAGTATTTTTCATACGGACCTATATTATCGGATATAGCCATAGTGTATAAGTTATAACTATAAGTAGGGACTTCAGTGAGAATTTAAATATTTAAACAAAATTTTTATTAAAAAGTTTATCCTAAATTCACTGATTTCAAAAATATCAATTTTATGTCTGTAGGTTGAGTATTTAAAAAGTTATGGTCATTTAAAGTAAATTTTATATGTTCCTTTGTTTATATAGTAATCATATATTATATATAGCTTCTGTAATTTTGATTACTTTTTTCCATCATATTTTGATTATCACATTTTTTTAAATTTTTTAATGAAACCATTATTTTAGCATATATTTTATTATTATATATTATAGGAATTGTAATTTTTTAATGTAGTCTCGTACAATTACTCTTCTAATCTACCACTACATAAAATATGTATCATTCATTAAGTGCTTGTAGTAGAAAATTACCTCTTTCAAATGGTAAGGGGGAGGCTAAATTTCACAGTTTCCTACGATTTATATCATGCCAAGGACCAACTTAATATATATATTTACGTATTATAATATATGATATATAGTTGCAGCTGTCTTACTTGACATTTAGTTCTGTTTATTAAACTTTTACTAGACTTTGATTGGATAAAATAAGCACTAACAAAATATATATCGGAAATACATAGAGGGTGAGATTCTTAGCCCCTAGTCTATTTTTTACACAGGCTTTAATATAGATTTGTATAATATAACAAGCTAATTTCTTAATAGATCTGAATTACATCCGTTTAGCGATATACATATACATATGTGATTTAAAATTTAGGAATTTTTTTGGCATTTGTTTTGTTATACTTTATAATATAAATATACTAGGTAATTACCTTTTGAGACGTCTGCATTTCTTAGCGTAAATTAAGATATGTATACACATGTATGTATTATGCATATAATTGTAGACCATTTCACACTGATTCTACCTGTGTGACATGCTACATTACTGCTATACTATGATTAGGTTAAATATATTGTTGAAAAGTTAAAATATGTTGCACACCTATAAATATATAAATAAAAATATGGTAATAGTCATAATCTAGTAAAAACAAATTTTCAATCAAACGCGCAGCATGATTTTAAGATTAAGCAAATTTCTCAAATGCGCACAACATCAACAATTTAATTTAGGCATAGCGTCTTTTCCATACTTATGTAATTAAAGATGGAGAATCTTTTAGTTGTCTCCGTTATTTTTTTAATTTTGATTTAAAAAAAAAATTTCTCTTTTTTAATTTTAGTTTTTACGAACTATGATATATAATATTTTAAAATAATATATTTGGAATATTGTTGATTCTTATAGAAATAAACCAACTAAAGATAGTAAGGTATCTTACTCTGCAACAGAACTTAAAAATCTTTTTTTGCGTAATATTTTCATGTAGCCCTAGTACTGATCCTATATAGCTGGTTTGAATTTCCTTCTAAGGTGCTCTCATATCGATCCTAATGTAATTGAAATTCTAATCCATCATTTAAAACCAACTAGGTACTTTTAGTAATGATAATTTTCCTGCAATACTTCTCAAACTGCTGCTAATATTTTAAGCAAACATCTCACCCAACATTTACAACACTTTTCTGCTGCAAATGGCGATGCTTAATATATGTAAAATAGTCAGTTATACCTATACCAGTGGCGGATCCAGAACAACTGGGAGAAGGGGACTGCCTTAAAATAGCGCCAATTTAAAAATTTTGAATAGTAAGATATTTTAATGAAATATGTATTTTTACAGGTAGACAAATGTAAGTAGATATATGTATATATTTCCTAAAGAAGTATATTTCAAGTTTCTAAGCAATCATATATAAATAAAATCATTAGTTAGATTCTTACCGATTTTCCCAGTGAGTATAAAAATATACTCAACCATTTTATTAAAAACTTATCTGTGAGTACACTAGGACTATAGAGGTATATATATTTAATATGACGATAAATGTATATTACTCAAAATCAAAACATATTTAGATACAAATTTAAATGTAATTCTACAATAAATTTGTATTATTTAATCGAAAGATTATGTTAGATATAAAGTAAAATATAACAAGACGATAAATGTATATTAGTTCTCAATAGCAGGTTATGTAGATACAAAGTAAAATTTACATGGCAATAAATGTATATTATAGAGACTCAATCAAAATAGTACATAGATACAAAATAATATACATGACCATAAATTTATAACACTCAATCAAAGAGTATTTATTTGTAGATACAAATTAAAATGTAACTTGATGATAAATGTATATTACTCAATCAAAGAGTATGATACAAACTAAAATATAGCATGACGATACATTTATAATAGTCAATCAAAAGAGTATCTAGATACGCAGATGATTGACAATATATGCTGGGTATCACAATTGACATATATTAATTTATGGTATATGAGTATATGTCAGTTGAATTCTGCAAGAATAATAGCAAAGTATTATTTAGACTAGAGACAGTTTATATTACGTTTACTACATTATAAAAATTCTGCATGTGTATACCAGTCTGTTTTTACTTTGATGAATCGATATATAATATATTATTTACATTTTTGATGTAAAATGTTGATAATTCTATAGCCGCTAGATACTCAATTCTATGTCAAACAGGCTTGAAAAATATGTTAAGTTTACTGAGCACTTTACTTAGAGGAACAAATAAAAGTATGCAAGCTTCCTGCGTTTGGTGATAATTTGCCAACATATTTCCCCCTAAGGCGCTTAATAATTCTACTGATATTTTGCGCTTAGGCGCCTAATAATTCTCTGCTATTTTTCCCTTATGCGCCCAATAATTATACTGTGTTTTTTAAAAACACTTATGCGACTAGTTATACTGTGTTTTTGCACTTATGCGACTACTAATAGTTATACTGTTATTTCACACTTAGGGGCCTAATAAGTCTACTATTATTTCGCCTATAGGCGCCTAATAATTCTACTGTATTTTGCTCTTATGCGCCTAATAATTCTACTCTTATTTCACACTTATCAAACAAATTAAAACAGCAATTGCGTCTTCTTTTAAAATGCCAAATAAAATATGAATTAAATTATTGGGGGCTCCAGCCCTTTGAGCCTCCCCCCCCCTCCCGACCGGTTCTGACGGTCATGGATATTAGCTGTTGCTTGGCTATATTTAGGCTATTATTAGATCTATAGCGGAATACGGAGCCCCCGTATGGCACTCAAGCATCACCAAGGCTCAATGCTCAACC
>JAYRBW010099559.1:0-19788 GCA_036023295.1 Invenusta paracnida
TGTACCTCTTCTTTCATAAATAAGTTTTTGTCTGTTTTATGGCAGTTTATGAATATTATGAATATCTGCGATTTTTTCCCGATTTTGCCCGTAGCAGCACTGTTTCTGCCACTATGTCAATTTATAAGGTTTCCCATGATTTTGTGTCAGATAAAAATGAGGGATTTTTAAGGCAAGTTATGTATTCTATTTCTAAAAGTATTTTATTAAAAGAAACATAAAACCTAATATACAATTCGCTCAATAATAAAACATCACATATTATGTATGTGTTTGTAAATGATGCTACCCTATAAAATTCACTCACAAAGCACACATATTCGTAGTTTTTTAGAAGTCAATGAATTTAATATTAAGCAACCAAAGTAACAATATTGACTAAATATTGTATAATTTTGTTGACCATCAAAGCCAAGGATGCATACTTAAATTGCAAAACAATTCATCATAGCAAGTTACTAGTTACAGATGCTTCATGTAAACTCATTATTATCAAGAAAATTAGTTATAATCCTATACTTAATATTCATTTAACGTCATTGTTGTTGTCACAGCAAGCAATGGATCAAATTGTACCGTGTGTATAATGCCCTGCTTACTTTTTATCGATACAATGCACAAATACCATACCATACAAAGAGAAGACAACTTGTAAGATAATATCAGTAGCTCATCCTGTTAGTTTTACATAAAACAAAATGTACGGATCGCTTGTTTTCTACGTGCATTTTCTTGGAATTAAATAGTAATATTATTTGTATGAACAATTTTAATGTTTTTGCCGTAAATACTTACAAATATTTTTCTAAATTAATAATTTCAGTTGAAGTAAATACACATTTTACTTTTTACGAAACTTTATGTCCAATTCACATATTTTAAATCTGCATATAATTTGAATTTTTGACCATAACAACTACTTATGATGATTAAATAAAATCCTTAAAGTATAAAGGTAATTAAAATTGATTCATTATATTTCCATATAACCACTTTTTTCTTTATTGAATGTTCGCATTTAATAGATTTGTTCAGTTTTATTGGTCTGATATTTGCGGATTTAATTATAAGTTCAAAGCTAGTATGACTTCCCTGTCTCCAACTAATCACAACTTTCACGAACCAATGACAGGCCTCTTCACTAGGAAACCCCCTGCGCACAGTGAGCAGTGCCGTACTAGCTGTACCGGACAACCTCATCGACGGTTTCTCCAAAATCCTCACAGGTCGTGGCCTCTCACCCAGCAGAGGCTCACGTGGTTCCAGTGAACCGCTTACGTCAGATAACAATTCAGAGTCTGGAAAAGTGGCAAATGGCCTTGACCTGGTAAGTTGCAACACAGTCTCAAGTTTAAAAATATAAGTAACTAAATGCGTCAAGCGACTCGTCTGATTTTAGCATACCAGCAAGGTAATCTGTTTCTGAAAAATACGATTGATGATGCCACTTCTTTGCACCTCAAATTTTCAGTTTTTCTACAATTTATGCAATAAATATTACTCTAAATATAATCGATTGAGTATTTCTCTATAGTATTCTTAAAGTAATGAAGCTATTTAAAATATTTGCAAACAGAAAATCCCTGACAATTATCAAATATATTGATATATAATATGTTCATAAGGAAATTACATGATTTTTTCCCATGAAAATATTGACTTCTGATTTGATAGTTGTCTTATTTCGTCTGTGAAAAATGGTTCGCAGTTCTGGCTGCTATTTCGTCTCTATAAATACATTTAAAACTATGTTATTTTATCATTTTATTAATAATTTTGGGAAATCTTTAATTTTTCAAATTTATCGTTTTTAATCCATTTATCCGTTCTTGCAGAATTTTGAAATATATATTTTTATCTATTTATTCTTTGTATGTATAATTTAAACAAAAAATGACATTATAATACAATCTTATCACAATTTACATTAAAGCTTGTTAAGATAGAATATACCGCTGATGTTTCTTGATTTTATAACATAATATGTAATTTTCATTGATGTACTTTCTTTTCTTTTCTTCAATTCTATCCCTTGTTCTGTCTCCCTTGTTCTGTCTCAACTCTCAGAAGCTACAAGCAAACTTTCTAGAGCTTTATATTTTTCCCTATAACATATCTCTCATACCTTCTTAGCTTTTTAATACTATTCTCATCTGCAATTATACTATGCGACAGTCTACAGGG
The DNA here is from genome assembly GCA_036023295.1 of Invenusta paracnida. Classification (NCBI taxonomy): domain Eukaryota; kingdom Metazoa; phylum Platyhelminthes; order Proseriata; family Coelogynoporidae; genus Invenusta; species Invenusta paracnida. Next base: position 2,185 of record JAYRBW010099559.1, read on the forward strand.
TAATTATTTCTTGACAATTCAAGCTATGTTCCTATTTATACCATTTTACGTGTTCTTTACACATTATAATATCGATCATTTTTTCAAAACCTTAAAGCATACTTAATACTCTTGTCTTTATTTGCTTATTATTGTATTGATGAGGATTATATATATGTACATTATACTGATTGGCAATTATAGTATATATTAATAATTAACTCAAATGTCATTGTCTTTATTGTGCAAGTCTGTTTTATATTTAAAAAATACATTATTACATTAACATTAGAGGAAATTGCAATTAAAATGTGACATTCTTAACAATAAAATGCATTTATAACGTGCGATATAAGCCAGAAGATAATTCGTTAATCTTATTGAGTAAAAATCCACAGTAGAGAGCGATATCAGTATTAATTATATTTTCGAATTGTAAAATATAATTATAATTCAGTGAGATGTTACGCATAAAAATTACCTACCTATTGTTTTATAAATTATCTCGATTGAGTCAGAAAATACCCGAGAAAACTAGTATTAATATTTTAGTGTTTAAAGGGCTTGCATATAACTATCGAACGTATTGTCGTCCTAATGATTCTATAACGTCAAATGTTATATTTTAATTGTTTTTCTTAAACAATTATTTATCAATAGCTTAATTGTTAGTTTTATCTATTTTAACGTATTTTGTATCTAGTAGGTACTTGATTTTAAATTTAGTATCACAGCGCGATTTCAGTATTAATATAAAAAATTTGATTTTATTACTTTAAATTGTAATTTATTTTGAAATTGAGACTTGTTTTGATAAATTATGCATAAAGCATTATTTCGTCTGATGTGTTTTGGGGTTCTTCTTTAGAAAAACAAATCGATGGCACCAATCACAGCCAATGAAGTTTTTGTTCAATAACTACTCTAAATTATAGAATAGTTAGTGAATGAATGTATTGTTTCAACTTTTATTGTGCTCTCACCAATGGCACACATCAACAGGCTGATGCTGAAAACATTCCGATGCGCATATTATTCCTGATGATGGATGAAGTGTTCGATCTTCAGCACAAGAATCAGGTTGTTCGTCGGGGTATATTCTCCATCCTGCGCGGAATTGTTAAGGCCTTTTTTGGAATTAAGGTCAACAAGATCATCATTGAAAAGGTACAAATGCCTAGAATAGGTATAATGAAAAATATTAAAACTGTAACTAATTATATAGATTTTATTGTGTTTATATAATATATATATATATGATTTTAGTTATTTATCACCTATTTCTAATGTCGGCATATTCTTGCGTGTGATTATTGTTGTTCTCAAAGTAATTTGCAGTTATTAAAGTTGTACTACTTTTTTGTAACTAGGAACATGTGTGTATTTTGAATTATGTATTTCTTCATCATTTCTTTTTTTTTCAAAATAGTCTAATTCATTTAATTTGTAATTGACAAAAAATAGGTTTCTTGCAATTTTATTTTAGTATATGTAAAACAGTTGTTATATTATAATGAAAGTGTAATAAACAAATCTTATATAATATTTTTAAAACAATTAAAAAAAATTAAACTGCATTTATAAGTTTTTTAGAATTACCTCAAAAGTTTTATTTTCTATTTTGTACGTAGTTTTAATTTATTTTTTATAATTTCTTAACATTCATAATAATTAACTACCCATTAAACATTTTTTAATGCTGATAACATTCTCCTTGCCGCTTGCTCATTGCAATATACTCCCGCGATCTGGCAGGCTGCCAAACTGACCTCTGCCGCCCAGTTGGCCGACCTAGCAACATCTCTGCGTGATAACTGGTGGCCCAATGGGGAACCCGGGCCTCGACCACCTCCGCGTGATAATGCCACCAAAATGCGCACCCGAGTTCTCTGTAGGACCAAAATGCTGGGCAGTGTAGCTGGTGAGATATTCATGTTATTTCATTATTTTTCCGAATATGATGGATGTCATTATGAGGACTATGCTTATTCTACATAGTAGATAAAATCTTTTTAAAATTGCCGCTTTTTCTAATTATTTAATTAATAAAATGTATATAAATCGGCTTATAAGCTACATACCTAATAGGCTTATCACCTGACAATTCGAATTATAGATTAATAGTTAATATAGTATACTTAAACTCTTCGATGTAGTTTTATTTTCATTTTACAAAGGAAATTAGACGAAAAATGTGTTTAATCTTTAATCCTTTTATGGGAAATAATATATTACTTAATTTAGTTAAAAACCTTTAGGATAACTTTATATAAATTTTTAAAATACATACCAATTGAACAAAAACACTATAGAAAGCATTGAAAATATAATACGTCTTATTAGAAGAAATTTAACTTCTTTACTGATGGGTTTATTATTTGTATTATTATTATTTTTTCAATTATAAATCATTATTTCAAATCCTTTTAATATTCAGGGATTGTACTGCTCATATTTTCATCCTTTTATCATACTTTTGTATCATATCTTTCTTCTTCTCTTTTTTTTACTTTTGTGTATTGTATTATTATTACATAGATTAGTCCTGGATTATTATCACGTCAAACTGTCTAAGAGAGGGGACAAAAGAGGTTTTGTTTACCGTTTCATACCAGGTACATGAATTTGTTTCTGATACAATTCACAGCAAAATTGTATATATTTACAAGTATTGTAGAATTGAGAATTTTACATTTCAAACATTTTGTTGAAATTATAAAAAATTGAAACAAATACTTCAAAATTTGGAGCTAGGAATTTCACACACTTAGGAAAAAAAACATTCAATGCTTTAAAGAAATACACGAGTGACTAACTAATAGTGTACTACATTTAAATTTACTAGTTATTACAGTGACATTTTTTCCTTCCTATATAACTGCTAAATATTTCAAAAATTAAATATAGATGCAGTGACCATTTAGTGGAAACTGGTAGAATGTCCTGATAAGCTGTTTATCTAGTATTCATTTTTTTATTGCATATATGTTAATAACATAAATATTATTTTGAGTATTTTGTGTATATTAAATATATATTTATATCGATATGTTGATTCATGTATGTTTTTAATGTTTGTTTATTTTAAACATATTATATAATATAATAACAATCAAAATAGTAATCAGAACTTGGTTAAATATCTTAATAGACTTTTTAGCCAGCATTCATATACAATATACATATATTTTGTGTTACTATATTAAATCTATGTATTGATTTATATATGTTTTTATATATATTAAATGTTTTCAAATTGACTAAATGGTGTAAATATATATTCTACCAGTTCCAGCTAAATAACCACTGCAATAAAATACATATATTATTTGTATGGTTTTAATTAAATTATATCTATGCACCTAGCGATATGAATATTACGTATTTTATTTATTTATCTTTTTACTATTTCTATCATTATTATAGGTAGATACTTGTATAATCATTTTATCATACTTTTTCAAAATCGAGTTGTGCAACCCCTGCTTTTAGACAGCGTATAATGTATCAAATTGTCCAGATCTTGATATTTACTTAATATTTTATTATTTGTGGTATATGAAACATATACATTCAGATAAATCATGGAAACCTTCGTGATGAAAACTTAAAGAAATTATTGTTGTATTATAATAATATAAGTAATGATATTGTTAAACTTTTCAAAATTTCACCTATAGTATCAATTATAATAACAGGGTTTGTTATTTTTGGCATTTCATTTTGTATACATTTTGGTTAATAGGTATACTTGGTTATGTAAAATAGCCTTTATGTAAATAAAACTACTAAACATAGTATTATCGAAACATAAAATCGACTTGTCAGTTAGAATTGAGGCATAGTTACTATATACATATTTGTATGTAAACACAAGATCCAATCATAATATTTGCAACTTCACATGATTATAATAATGATTCATTTGACTCAAAGAAATCTATTTTTTAGTCAGGTGTGCTTTAAATAATGAGGCAATTTTGCATACTTTTTTTCGCACCCAAATACTTTTCCTGTATTTCACGCTTCTCTTTTCGGTGTACTGCTATTTCTATTTATTTTCTATTTAATTAATAAAATGTTATTTCGCTTTCTTTTTGACCTGGAATTCTGCATAAAAATAAGCTAATCTGATACAAAATTCTAAGTTTTTTTTCTTTGATTTCCAACTTTCTATTATATATTTATTGTGATATATAATTATTACTTGCTTGTGCGTGATAACAACATCGATAGAACAACCTTATTTCATTAATTAACTATTATACAAACTTCAAAAATGAATATTTTTGTCATTTCACTCGGGTAAACTAATATAATTATTAATGAAAAGATTCTATCAAGAACAAAAATTCTGTTTTTAGTTCATTTTAATTTGTGGCGAATATTATTTATGTAATAGTAGTAGTTGCCTTACTATAACCCCAGTTATTTCTTAATTTATTATTAAAATTATTTTACTCCATTTAAAGGATATTAAATATTATTATACATATTATTATATTAAAATATATTAAATATTGTCCTTAATCGTTAAAGGACAATAAATTAAACGATATTAAATATTATGTTTAAGATTGTATTGCTACATTTCATTATACTATTTATTTTCTGTAATAATGTATCAATAAATCTTTCGGAAATCAGTTCTATATTTGGAGCTTATTATTAAGTTTGATATATCTACGATAATTATATTTTTAAATAACCTATATTATAGTATTGGCATAGTGTTATGATGTTCGTAATATTCTGTGTAATATCGTTGCAAAGGTTGTCAAATACCAAGAAAATATTATACTTGCATGTAGATTTTATTATTTCCATTTTATTATTAGTAACACTGACAAAAATATTTATGAGTCATATCAACATTATGTCATGCGGAATTTATGTTAAAGTTATTTAAAATTAAAAAATAACATCAAAAGTAATTGTGTAGAAATAATAAATAAATAAATAAGTGAAATCTGGACTTAAAATATTAACGGGCAAATTTGTCTCAAACTCCTGAGTTTGGCCGATGCCGCCAGGTGCCACTGATTGGGCCTTTTATTCTCATAGCATCGAGTCTTTATAGCTCGTACTTTATGACTTTTCCTACCTTGGTAAGATCGATTCACAGAACATGTTTTACCGAATTAGTTACGGATTAAATTTAAGGTCACACCTGATTTTGTCCTTTGTGGCCAAGATTGTATCACACACTATGGTCCTATATTCTCAATCATCGGATATTCAGAGTTCAAACATATAATGATCTTTCCTATCTCGTTAACAACGATTCCCAGAACAATTCGAGGAACGAATTTCTTTGATAACAAGGTATTTATTTGCATATAATATACATAAATGTATCTCAACAAAATCAATCACAGACTTCTGGATACAGGGCACAGGTAACAAAGTTAGCAACAGGTCGAACATATTATATACAGATAACAAAATAAAAATTAAGATAAAATAAAACTTATTATTGCAAAATACAAGCTGAGACAAACTCTTCCGATTTTTTCATTCAATTGGGAAATGACAGGAAAAATGGGTGATTTGCAAACAATTTTTCTAAATACTGAAACCACTAAATCTCTATAGAGTCTTACTGTATTTATGTGTTGGCATTTTTTTTTAATAAACAGTTTTTATGTTTAATTTTGATAAGCTTAAACTTTTAAACACATTATTACTCATGTCTCTACAATTATGTCTCTAAATGACTCACATGTATATTTTATTATTACATTATATATGGTATATTAAGGACTTCAAATAAATTTGATATTTTAGGCGCGTTACAAATTTATCGGTTTAATCATTAAAGTTTATTTTTAATTTATTTTGCTATGAGTGTGCTTTATAATCAACATGGATTGTTGTATTGAAAGTGTTATTGGCTTATTATTGTTTTGTATAATATTAGATATATTGTTTTTGCTCCCAATACAACATTAGTATTAAAAGAAATGAGTGCGATTGGCTAGTGCTATTCTCATTTCTTTTATAATATGATTGTTTTATTATTATATTATTATTGATATATATTTATTTTAATTTAAGCTCTATTGACTTCTTCTTTGGAATTCGGATATCAATATAGCAATGTACGAACAGCAATAGTACAATTAGCAATTTATTAGTATGAAAATTAATTTCGTGCTGACATGATGTCTACGTGTCGTGACGACGTAATGTCTCTATTTTTACTTTTCTACTGACCGACAGAGGAACTGAGCCAATTCCTGGGAAACGAGACAACTCGACAAGGCGTCCTCCGCGTCTTCAACCTCTTTCAAGAGCAGCGACTCAACCGACGCTTTGTCTACGTACTCCTAGAAGGAGTACTCCGCCACCTTTTTGCTGGGAATCAAATTCGTGAGTTCTACCAGCGTGAACATTGTCCCCAGCGTCAGGGTCGCTCCTGTTGTCTAGGGGCTAATGGTGGTGGTGCCGGTGCAGGTGGTGCTACCAGCGGTGTACGTCTCCGCTCAGAGACAACCCGGCCGGGAGCACCTAACAAGCCAGGTCCCAGGGGAGTTGGCCGGACTCGATCGGAGACCAGTCGACCAGCTGGGATTGTTGGGGGCTTGGCTATGAAAGGGGGTGAGTGCTTTCTTCTGCCAGCTTATGACCTTCCTGGAGTCGTCTCCTCACCCACCTAGTACAGTATCAATCATTAGAGTACCTTCATTTCATTCCAGTCTACTTGATATTCCTTTTTCGTAACATTGTGATGTAACTTGTCAACCGATCTACACATTCATTTTATCCTTCGGCGCACCAGTAAATCTCTTTTACACCTTTTCCCATGTTATTCCAGCCTGTATGAGTTAACTACCTTGTTTGTTTTTCGTGTAATTGCAAAAGCATCATTAAGTTTGGTGTATATTAATTATGTTTTTATGTGCGCAAAACAGTTCTGTGTTTATTGCAATAATATTAATAATTTATTACAAACTTGGAAATAATCTTCTATAGAGTTTAAATAAGGAATTTCGATTGTTGATTTAAGCATATTATAATTTAAACTTATAGAGACTAAAGAAGTTTCATTATTCTTCAGACTATTTACTTTATGAGTATATTGCACTGGTCTTGTTTTAATTTTAGCAGTTTAAACTCACACTTTACATACCTCATACAAACAGATAGTTATTTTCTAGTGCATAATTTAGTTGGACTAAAGTTTATATATATTTTTGTATATCTCTATCTAATGTAACTACTGCATTTGTATTCTTATTATCGTATTAGTTAATTGTAAATTGACTTTTTTATGCTTCTGCATAATATATGACATAGAAACTTCCTAAAAATTTTGCCGTACTCTTTTTCATCAGTAAAAAAGACGCTTTTAAAATAATGCTTTACAATTGAAATTATTTCCATCTTTAATTTTTTCAGATGTTTCGTATTTTTATCGATGTTGTTTTAGAAGAAGCATTATAACGTAATATACAGGTTTGAATTAGACTATTATTCTACAAAGATATATGCGACGCTCACATTATTAAGATGCTTGTTTTGAGTTATCTTCCCGTTTTCTATTCCTTCACTTCAACCCTTTAACAGTGTGATTTTGACTATTCTTTTTTTGCATAATATCTAAGTATTATGACATTCTGTACTTTTAAAACATTACTTTCATTTCTTGCTCTTGATGTATATTTCATTTCTCTTCATTTATTAATGCTGAAAGGTTATTTTTTACAAAATAACTAATGTTGTTAAATGAAACTATCAAATGGAACATTTGAACTATTATAATATTATTTCTATTAAAAGAGAGCTTGATATACAATAAAATAACTGAGTAAGTAGCAAAGACGTTTAAATATATTTTTATTTATATATATTTAAACGTCTTTGGTAAGTAGTAACCGTTATTTGTTATTTTATTCAGTTACTATTTTATTACATGTTACTAATCTGTTGTGTTATCCATATATTCAATGAACTGTGAGGGATATTTCTGTCATCTCAATTATGTTTTGGTGTCGGAATTTATTTCGTGTGTTATAAACATATTTTTATTCATGGTACTTGTTTTGAAGGCAGGATTTTTTGGGGTATACGTATTTTTAAGAGTACATCTGTTTAATTATATATTTTCAGTTTCTTTTACAATTTATTATTAGTTTTCATAATTGTCTTAATCGTTATTTTACTATTTATTCCAGCTAACACACTCCCATTTAAAACCTGCCTTCTAAGACCGGTTACATTTTAATTCCCACCAGAATTAATTATTCTTTATTATTTAGTTAATGTTTCTATATCGATTGCTTTTAAAGTAATTAATAATTATTTCTTGCTTATAATGTATAGTTTCCCTTTACGAATCGTTTAATTACTATAACTATTTTCTTTTAATCATAATTTTTGTTTAATTTATGATGATTTAAAATGATCTGCCCAGAAATAATTTTTCAATCAAAAATTAATTTATATATTTTTATTAAGACTTGCTGTGTACATATTATTATTATTATTATTATTATGAATCACTACTTCCACATACACAATATTAAAATAGATCTACTTATTCTTATTTCTAAACGGTAATATTACTGAATTTTGAAACCTTATTATAGTATTAATTGCCATAACAATAGGAGACATGTTATACGTTTCTTATATATGTGGTAAATGTGTTATATATTGATTGTGTTGATTATGAGATTAAATGCTATGTTAACTATTCTACTTTGCAAATTTCACTGACTGTAATTAAGATTAATTTGATTATTTTGTCTTTATATCTACATTTATTTGTTATTAATTATGTTTTAGACCTTACCTCACTTAATGTTTTGATTATTAATTAAAATATTTTATTTTATAAATGCAACGTCTACTTTTTATCGTTTTAATAATGTTAAAATTGCATGGTATTTCCGTACATAAAATTACAATAATAGCATGTAGTACAGAAAACATAAAAATGCAATAATTTACTAAATTTTTAAACAATATTTATAGTGAGTAAAAATCAAATTACTAAAAATAAAATATTTAAATGTCTAGTCTGGTGAGAAGACGTATTAGCCTGAAAAACAAATAAAACATAACTTTAGATAAAGTTATTATTAAAGCTACCTGTTGCATCTCACGGATAAAAGCAAAAGACTCGCAAATTTATAAAATGATTCAGTATATATCTTACGTATTATAGCTTTTTTTACTAAAATTATAGTGTATGTAAATTTTGAATTACTATTGACCGTAATGCAATCCAAGGTGATGTATTCACTATAATGTATATATATCGATAACATTTAATGTAAAGTAATTATGCTCAATTGTATTTATTAATATTTAAAAAAGTTAATAATATCTGCGTAATATACTTGAAATAAATAATGCTTAAGGAATCAAGGGGTATACCTACTTTTCTAAATCATTTTTAATTGACGCGCTATACACATGCCTCTTACACATTATTTCTATTGTAAAATAAAATGGTATACTTCTGTGCAATATAGTATGATTAATTGAATAGAATCACAATAAATATAGCTGTAATTAAAAATATTGTAATTGAATACTGTTATCATTTGTTTCAATATTTCATTGAGTAGATATTATTTTCAATTGCGCTTTGGGAACTTTATTGTGATTTAACGAGCATTTCTGCATAGAAACATTAATCTACGAATTAAAGGAATTTGTTTTTTAAAAAAGGTTAATAGCATTTGGCCTCTATTTCACCCTTATGCTACGGGAATCGCATATCAATTTGTTAAACCTACGAATTTGTTGGCATATTATACTCCTTACTTATTATGTTTTTAGGTATTACTTCAAATCGCGAATAAATTGTTCTTGCAGACTCATTAGGGTGCTTATCATCTCGTAAAGTCTTAGCTATAAAAAATGTTATAACTGAGGATATAGCATGATTTCTGCAATTAAGCAGGGTAAATAAATAATTTCATTAAACAGATTAAATTATTTCTAAAGTAACGATTTTCGGTGAGAATTTTGTTATTAATAGTACAGTGTGGTAGAAGTATTACTTCTAGGTACATTGATTGCTATACACCAATGCTTTTAATGTTAAACAATTTTCTTCGTTCAAATTCTGCATTTATGTCATAATTAATAACCAACATTGTTACCTTATAAATGAAGGACATAATTCTTAAGCTAATTAATCTAAAAGGTATTATAAGTTTATTTCGATATATTTATAATTTTCTATTTGAATCATACATATATTGCAAGCTCAGGCAGAAATGCAATTCCGAAATCTTAGCTATACAACATTTAATATGTAACCTATTAACACCTACAATATTATAAACCTGTCAATGAATATCTAAATCTACTAAAATATCTCATTTGTTTTGCACATAATGATTAAATTATAGTTATTCATTAATTATATTATTAAGCTATAGCCATGGATCACTAAATTTACCTTATATATAAGGTGAATTTAATGATCCATGGCCATATAACTATGAGTAATATCTTAAATATTAATTTATAGACTTTATATAATAATTCTTACTTTTTAATACAATCATAATAAATACATGTGAATTAAACAGGGAAGTTAGATTTATAAGATACATGTTATCGCCGTGACGAAACTGTACATAATTTTTGTATAAAAAAATATGTTTAAATATCCATTTTAAATCAACAGAAGAGGGGCGATTTATGTCAAAGATAAATATAAACCACGGACAACGTAAATCTAACATATATATTATATATATAACATGCACAATCTACGTAAATGTATATCTCAAATAAAAAATGTATAATAACAATTTTTGCAATGATAACATAATATTGTCCCGAGGAAAAAGCGATTCGTTTAAGTCGTCATAAAGTGCTTAAACATTGTACATTATATTTTAGATTTACGTTATCTGCGAAGATAACATAATGTTATCATAAATAGGAATGTTATAATTATTATGATAAATGTTATCAAAATAAATCGAAAAAATTAAAGGATTTTATGACTTAAGCGTATTCTGTTATCCTCGGATAGAAATAATTTCTGTTCTTCTCTAGTGACAATATTTATTCATTTACATCCCTTAAAATAAGTTAAAATTATTCTGTATATTTTCCTAAAATATGTTTAATTGTTTAATTTTTGAAAAAATTATTTCACAATCATTTAAGAAGTTTAATATGATATTACAACATTGCTTTATGATGAGACACTCACACACATTGTATTTTACAATTGCTTATATTACAGAATATTATAGACTAATTTATACGAGATCATATATGGTCTCGATGTCAATGCAGATGTAAACACTGTAGATATGCATAATTAATTATAAAATCATGTTTCTCGTGTAATTGCCTTATCTAATTCATAATGCATACATCTTAAAGTTATATAAAAATCCATCGCTAGTAGCGTAAACGCTAAAATTTACTTATATTTCTTTATTCAAGAAGTAGTAATTGGCACACGTTCTATATACAGTTATATATAATGTTCAAGAATAAATCAGATTGAGATCACAGGTAAAACTTTATAATTACTATAATAGTGCCAAATTGTGCTTCTCACCATGAACGGCACGAAGTACTCGACCATCTACAAGAACTCCTGTCCCAATATCTCCTTCCGCCAAGAAAAGGTGATGTACATTGAGATGGAGACTCTAACGAGCTCGGCGAACCCCCAGACTGCCAAGCGGGTTCACCGCAGGAATGTGGTCGAACAAAATCGTGGAAACTGGGCCACTCATCGATTGGACCGCGAACTGCGTAGACATTTGGCGCACATACAGGTGAGTAAGTAGGTATTCATGTACTCTTTCCTTGCGTTTTATAGCTAAATATAAGTTAATGCTTGATCATATCTTGTCTCCACATCCCATAATCGGAAGATTAAAAATTCAAGTCACACAATCATCATTTTCTAATTAATTAATTCGGCAATAAAATAAATTATGCTATTATGCTAAATATAAAAAATTCAACTTCATTAAATTTACTGGCACTGATTTTTTGTGAGAAAACAAATGCGATATGCAATCAATAGATAGTTACAGCATAGAATCTGGTTAACACAAGACCTTGGCTGTCATTTAAGCGCAAGCATATACAAATGAATTGCGGAAAAACAACATATCGATAGAATATTATTTATATTATAAAAACAAGAATATCTTCCAATCTAGACAATGTCTTGAAAGCGGATCCATATTTCTAAAAAATATAAAGTTGATAATAACTTACTTTTTTGTTTTTATTATATTCTTTATATCTGCAGTAGTTCAATTTAAGATTGGGTTCCATAAATTTTACATTGACTTGAATATATCGATAGGAAGATTCACAAATAATATATACAATACAAGGCAAAGTCACAGTCATATAGTCATATAAGTCATCGATTTTAGGAAATAATACTTATCTATAGATTTGAATGTTAAACTATGGAATTATTTTAAACATGCGATTCCTTTTAGATTCATAAAAAACGTAATATATATAATTAAAATTATATTGAGAATATTTCAGGGTGTAAACAAATTGAAAATTAATGATTATAAATAAGACAAATTTTATTTTTTATTCTATCGTACTATTGAAGAAAATTGTATATTATTACATAAAGTAAACATATTAAATGTATACACATTTAAAAAAAAAGTGAAACGAAATTGTATTGTTTGAGAATCGTAGCGTATACTATATGGAGCAAATTAGATCAGAAGTTTATTCGAAATCATAATTTTATGTTATTTAATACGTTACTTTTAATGTTATCATTTTCAAATTCATTGAAGTTAATGCTTTAAACATCCAGGACTTAATCTTTCCACATGTGAAGACCAACAATAATAAAAGAAGAATTATTAAAAACACTTATGACAATGTATATCAGAAGGTAGAAAAAACCAGAGCAATATATAAATATATATTTATTGAGATGTTTCGGTTAGTTTCTACTAATCATTATCAATCACAAAAAAAGAGACAACGTGTACATAAATTTAAAAACTGAGTCAACTAACTTTACGAGTTCTTTATAACTTTAATAACTATAATAATATAAGATACAAATAGTGCTAGAAGCCTACATAATAAAATAGGAGAACAAAAACGTTTGCGTAATACAATTTACATACAATACACATTATGTAAAATTAAATTATTAAAACCATAGAGTAATGATTATACAAAAAGTGTTCACTCTTATCGATTTCATATACATCACGTTGTAAATTTTCGTGAATATGATTAAAACCATTAATAAATCAAACGATTCAACCTAACATAATTACATTATTAGACAATCCACAAAAAGACAGTCATCAAATTTATGAAAAAATGTACAAATCGAACTATATACCTATATAATATAGTTAAAGAAGAGAGGTTGAGAAACTAACTGAAACTAACCAAAACGCCTCAATAAAGATATTATTTTTACAGTGTGATTTTCTTGACTTCGTTATTCATAAATTAATCAAATTAATTTTAAAATTATATATTAGAAGCAGAACATGAATTTATCTAACGGAGAATTAGATTAATAATGTAGCTTGTTTAACTGTCTTAATTATACAATTAAGCAATAGGCATGTTTATTGTATTTATTGTATGTAGGTATATTGTTGTCACTATGCATTACGGTACTAGTATATACTATTTATAATGCATTATTAATATGTGTATATTATATATATGTATATGTATTATATATATGCTGATATTTTAAATTAATCAATTAATTTTTACGTTCTAACAAAAAAGCAAAAAATATATAAGCCTAGTTTTTGAACATAAAATTATTATTTATCAGTCGTGAACTGATAATATAATAATAATTAATGTAAGTCACGGCCCACTTAGTATAATTGTAGCAAAATATATCTATCACTATAATCAATCGAATGAAAATTATCTTGAAAAAGCAAGTATTTTCATATTCTTTGTTTTGAAAGCTTCTGAAACAGTATCTACAATTATTTAATTCGAAGAATAACACATAAATATATGCATATTTCTGTTTCCAATTAACGATATAGCAAAATACATAGATAGGATATACGATTTTTCAACAACTTTCATATAAATATATATCAAATTTATATATATAAATATATTTAAAGCGTAGTAAAAGACTTTTTTCTCGTCAGTTTTCCATTAGCTAATTGAAAATATCTAACTTTTACCAAATGTACATTAAATTGTCGTGCATCATTGCGTATGTGTAGGAAAATATAGCTTTATACCTAAAGCCACATGTATAAAATATCTGGAAAATTTACTGTGTAGGACTTAATTTTACTAGATAAGAAAATACAAATACTGTACATACCACGGCGTACTTAATAGAGGCCAGGCAAACAGCTCCGCTAATAATTCTAGCAGAGGCAGATATATGACGAAAACCTTATATAGGATTCCTATATACTGATGTGTTGAGACACTCGTTTCTAGCCAAATACGTTTGTAGGTTTACCGCGCTCTACTTGTCAGCTAACGAAATTATCATTATTTTATTCATTTATATTTTTAACAAAATATACATATTTTTAATAACATAAAACCCTAGAAAAATTAAAAATTAATGCTTTCCAAATCTTAACTCTTATCAAATAATTCAGACAATATTTGCCTTTAAAATATGAAGAAAAGAAGAAACAATATATAATAAAAGTCTAAACATGGTAACAATCAAAAGGTGGTGGTCATGAAAAGGAAAATTTTTTGTGTTCTCAAGGGAAGGGGGGAGGGTTGTTGCATGTGCATAAGTATATTATTGTCGACAACAGAAACATGAAAAAGAAACTAAAACAAAATTACGGTTAGTTAATGTCGAAGCAAACGAAATGAAGGCAGAGAAATAAATAGTGAAACATACATATTTATACGCTGCTTGAGATCGTGACATCAATTCTACTGAAAAAAGGATATCTTCTCTAGTGTATTTTTGTTTGCCAACTGATTTTCTTGACATTCGGCCCATTTCATTCTCTACAAAAGTTGACTTTTCATCACTAACATAATTGACGACTGCTTCGAGCTAGGACAATTGTTTAAGTTGATTTACCTTTAAAAAAGGTACACAAATACGCTCTATTTTGTGATAGCAATCGATCAGTTTACCAGTTTTGGAGATTGATATTAAATAAGAAAATAGAGGACTTTGGGCCTATCTCTCCTTTGAATGAATGACAAAGTTTTTAAATTTATCAGTATATATGACTAAATCGGGAAATCATTGTATTAAATAATCATAATTTAAATTAGGAAGTAAAAGGTCTGTTTTCAAAAAAGAATGTAATTCATCACGAATTACTGATCTTACCTCTGCCATCAGTTTTACTTTTTTGGGGTGAGAACAGCTTGAAGATGGAACGCAGCTAGGTGTAATTCCAGGAAAAATACTCGGTGGAATAGCAGGTCTTCCAAATTTACTTCCAGCGCAAGGGGTAGTTTTCCACATTGGGAGGCCAGTGTAGAGAGCACATAACTTGGTCATTCGTTGGTATAAAATCGTTTGGAAACTTTTTTTGCAACCAGACACCCAACTTTTACACAAATCTTCATCTTTGGTAAAAGGATAAACATGTAATATTTCTTCTGTTTTATTGTAGTCAGATCTACAATCACAAACGGTATATTTTCTAGGAATTTTAGAGTATAATAAGTCCAAATGAATAATGTTGCTACAAAATTCCAATCAAACAAATATCATGTCTTGTGACCACAAATGAGACAATTAAAATGGAGTTATAATGTAGCATCCAATAAAGCCTCTTACAATCGATAAAATTCAGTCCTTTTTTACCTTTCTTCTATGTCCCTTTCTCTGTACACAAGTATAAAGACAGCCAATCACAGCACTAGTGTGATAACAC
Organism: Invenusta paracnida; assembly: GCA_036023295.1. NCBI lineage: Eukaryota > Metazoa > Platyhelminthes > Proseriata > Coelogynoporidae > Invenusta > Invenusta paracnida. The sequence goes on from JAYRBW010099559.1 coordinate 18,021, forward strand.
TAACATTTACAATGAGAAAATATATTTGCCTCTGCTCGAATTATTAGCTGAGCTGTTTGCCTGGTCTCTATTTAGTACGCCGTGGATTTAACTCTTCTTTTCACCATCTTGTGTGGTTCTGTGCCATAACAGTTTGATAGACAAGTGACAACGTTATTATCCTTCCACCGGCAAGCACAAAGTTTTGATTGCGATTCCATCGCCATCTCGGTAAAGCCTCTTTCTTTCTTCTTGAACTCCGGGATAGCAGTAAACACATCTTGTGGTAGTCTGTTTGCTCGAAGTGAACCTGTAGCGAGTTTTCTTTCTGTCAGACATTCTAATAAACCAACATTAGTAAAAAAAAATGGCAGAAAAGACTGCTGTTCCTTCTGAAATATCCAGGATAAAACTTCAGAACAACTCGTTCGCCAAACGGAGTCTCTTGTTTTCCTTCAGCACCCTGATATACATACGTCGAATTTATAGGTATAACCTGGCTACTACCACAAAGAGCCCATTCTTTGAAGCTAGATCTGATTGGTTTACTGTGTATGAATTGTTTAATTCCGTGTCTCCCATACTATTTTACCATTTTTCATCTATACAGAAAGACTACTTTCAAAAATTCCAAACACTTGAAAATTGTTAGTGAGAGAGATCAATTAAGGGACGTATTTTGTACAGCCTATCCTTACAATTCTCAGAAATTGATTCATTATTATTGAAATGTTCAGAATCGATGTCTTGTGATTGCATTCTTTACAATGTCACCGCCGAGATCAACTGTTGTTTTGTAGTAATGCTGTTGTCTAGGTACTGGGTGGTATCCAGATATTAGAATAATTGCGCAAAATGTTTGATAATTAATCAACCCCTGTACAGACGAATTGTCTGCTCTTTTGATTAGCATACCGTGATGACTCAATCTGCATTAGGTTGAACATACCCTCTGTCATGATGTCAAAAATAGCCATAATGCTTTTGCCACCAAGCTATTGCTCCAGCAAATCTTTATCACGTAATGTATCAGCTGACATTGGAATAAGTAACGGATGGTACTAGCATCAGTACATTTATTTCGAACATTTATTTTGAAAAATGGTGAACTCTAGGGGAACCAGGGGTTTAAATAATGTAAAAAGATTTTTTTCCGTTTTAACTCAAAAACAAGAGCAAATAATAAATTAATGACGATGCAGTTATATTTTTGAGCACATAGTAATAGTAGTTCATTGTCTAAGACTCTAGTTTTTGAAAGGTAACTCATATTTATAGCCGTTTATAAATAAAATCTCCTATACTTTACTTAGAAAACTACAGTCAACTTTTTTTTAGAGTGAGGGTTCTTGCCGCTTGCTCTATATTCTTTGATACCTACCCATTATATTTATATAACTGTAAAACAAAATATTAGATTTTCTATAAACGTACTTTTCTAATAAACTATATATAAAATATGTTATATAGCTATACTACTCAACGGCTTCGGAGGGATTTTTCTATGCCATTGCGGACAGGTGGTAGTATAGGGACGCCCTGCTACACCCACCCCTCGAAAGGAACGCACTTTTTCTAAGAGGGAGGGCGTATGTTTTACATTTAAAGGGGCGTCAGGTTTTCTTAAGGGCGCAACATGACTAAAAAACTGTCATTGCAACCGCATTAAGTGCCGCAATGGCTACTCCGACGCCACTGCTACTTATCTTATAGTATATTTTATAATCGTTTATTCGGTATAGAAAATAACGTACCTACTCCATTTTCATTGTTTTATTTTACTGATATT